>CM050414.1:28310278-28325278 GCA_027564155.1 Gymnocypris eckloni scoliostomus
GTCGGCACGCCAGAGCGCTCTTGAGCCTGTTCAATATGTATGATTTCAGCACACCAACAATGTTTAGAGCAGCTACACGGACACAAACCATGAGAGTAGCAGCACTCGTTTCCAAGTGCTTGTCTAAAATGACGAGCTCAAGTGGTTGATGATGCTGGAAAAGATGATGTTGTTGTTGGTGCATGATAGTTTTTGTGTTGTCTGGTTTAACAGGTGTACCATGCCTTCTACAAACCCCTGGAGTTCACCGTGGCTGAGAGAGACGCCACTCAGTGCTACATAAAGGTACTTTAAAAGAAATATATACAGTGGTGGCCAAAATTATTACAACTCTAGTATTTTCAGTAGCTAATAAATGGTTTAAAGTCAGTTATTTTTATCATTTGTGCTGTCGTGTGTCAGCAGGAAATATCAGTTTACATTTCCAAACATTCATTTTGCCATTAATTGTAATAATCGAGTGAGATTTTTATTTTTATATTTTATCTGTCTTCAGAGCATCTTTATCATTTGATTTCTGTGTAGACCTGCACATTCATAAACAGGCAGCGATGTAGAATCGGTGGGCGGGGCTAAACAGGCAGTGATGTAGAATCGGTGGGCGGGGCTAAACAGGAGTGATGTAGAATCGGTGGGCGGGGCTAAACAGGCAGTGATGTAGAATCGGTGGGCGGGGCTAAACAGGCAGTGATGTAGAATCGGTGGGCGGGCTAAACAGGCAGCGATGTAGAATCGGTGGGCGGGCTAAACAGGCAGTGATGTAGAATCGGTGGGCGGGGCTAAACAGGCAGTGATGTAGAATCGGTGGGCGGGGCTAAACAGGCAGCGATGTAGAATCGGTGGGCGGGGCTAAACAGGCAGCGATGTAGAATCGGTGGGCGGGGCTAAACAGGCAGTGATGTAGAATCGGTGGGCGGGGCTAAACAGGCAGCGATGTAGAATCGGTGGGCGGGGCTAAACAGGCAGCGATGTAGAATCGGTGGGCGGGGCTAAACAGGCAGCGGCGTAGAATCGGTGGGCGGGCTAAACAGGCAGTGATGTAGAATCGGTGGGGGGCTAAACAGGCAGTGATGTAGAATCTGTGGGCTAAACAGGCAGTGATGTAGAATCTGTGGGCGGCTAAACAAGGCAGTGATGTAGAATCTCTAGTGGGCTAAACAAGGCAGTGATGTAGAATGGTGGGGTGGGCAGACTGAGGCAGTGATGTGAGAATCGGTGGGCGGGCAAACAGGCAGTGACAATGACCTCTTATATGTAAAAAAAAAAAAAAATCTCGGTTCATGACCCCTTTAAATACAATTAAAATGATTGATACCTTTGGGCTCTGTCTAATTCTGATGTAGGGTTTACACTACTATTCAAAGACATGTTTCAGTTTTTGAAATATATTGATGCTTTTGTTCAATTAAATAGCAATTAATTGATCAAATCAAAAATAGTAATACTGCCAAAATATTGTTACTGTATGAAATAATTAGTTTGATTTGATCTTTACTTGTGAATTCCCCTTTTCAGCAGTCATTGCTCCAGTTTACAAATAAATTATTACATGCCCCTTAAATAATCACTGTAATATACTGATTTGAAACCTTCCGTAGCACACCTGAAAATGGCTCTAGTGCGTAATGCAGTCCAGAAATTGCAACACAGTGTCTTTTTACAGTTGCTTGTATTGAGTGCACTTACAGATTTTGACATTTCTCCATAAACTCACCAGTCTGTAGTTCTTTTGAGAAATGAAGTCTGTTCTTTGCACTAGTATCTCGAAAGGGGATAGTAAAATGTGTGGATAAAAGTATTATAACTTGATGATGTTGACCTTTTGTCGACCACTGCTGTGTAGAGTTAATTCTAAAAGTTTGAATAACAAAACGTATTCGATATTGATAATATTTATTACATTTATGAATGTCGTTAATGTAATTTTTGATCAATTTTATGCATCCTTGAAGAGTAAAATGACCAATTTCTGTCCAAATATAATTGAATGATCTGAATGATCAACTAATAACTAAATCCATGTTCTCTCCTTCTCAGGTGGTTTGTCTACGGGAGGGTGAGCAGCGCGTTCTGGGTGTGCATTTCACCGGGCCGAACGCTGGCGAGGTCATGCAGGGCTTTTCTCTGGGCTTCCAGTAAGCTCCACATCTCTGTTAACCCGCACTAGAATCAGATTACATTCATTTGTTCTGGTGTTTGTTTCGTTGCACGTACATTTGCGTCTCAATTCAAATCTGTGAATAACAATAGCGAAGTTTCCATCCACCTATCTTTACGTGCATTTTTGGGATATTGCATAAAAAAACCGCTGGATGGAAGCAACAATATGTGCATGAATTATATAAATGTGCATTATGCACTCAACTAAATAGGAATGAAATTATATATCCGGTAATAAAACATGCATAAACTACGATGGAAACACTTTTACCAAATTATTATTTAATGCACATCAAAAAAAGACGTAATTTTGCCATTGGACCTTATTTAAACTGGACCAACCAATGGACAGAACTCATTGCATAGCGTCTGAAAAGCTGGTTTTGTCAGTCTAAAATGCTTGAGCAAAGTCTCGTCGATGAGCTTCGTTATAATTAACTCCCAGAACCGCTTTCCTAAACAGCAGGCTCTGAAAATGAGATAATATGACCGTGTTGAATCTACGTGCTCTGACGCTTGTAATTTATTGTATACAAAAATGATTCTATATAGTGCCTTCTACTATACTGCAGCAAATGAAATAGTTTTAGTGATATAAGTTAATCAGGAAGTGACGATTTTGTCACTCACTGGATGGAAATAAAGTGCTTTATTGGCAAATGTTTTATGCAGTATTCCCATTTTGCACATCAGTTGAATTGGTCACTTTGAATACAGCGTCTGTGTTGTTATCCGCAGGTGTGGGCTTACCTACGAACACCTGAGGAATGCGGTCGGGATACACCCCACCTGCGCCGAGGAGCTCGTCAAGCTCAACATCACTAAACGCTCCGGTCTCGACGCCGCAGTAACAGGCTGCTGAGGTTAAGCACCCCCCCTCCCTGATCGCACGAGCACACGGGAACCAATAGAGAGCTTGTGAGACTGTGAGTTAGCAATTACAGGAAGTCTTTCGTCCGAGTCCGAGACCTTTAAAGCACAGAACCAAAGCTATCTCAGTTTAATATGAGATTTCTAGTGCAGTCAAATGATTAATCGCATCCAAAATGAAAGTTTTTGTTTACATAATATATGCATGTGTGTACTATTTGTACTGTGTATATATAAATAGTCACACATGCATGTGTATATATTTAAGAAAAATGTTGTTTATATATTTATATAAATTATATGAATATAAATATTACTGCTGGGCAAAAAAGTTTTTGTGTATATAATATATGTGTGTGTGCTGTGTATATTTATTATGTATATGTAAATACACACATATGCATGTCTATATATTTAAGAAAAAAATTATGTTTATATATTAATTATATAAATATATGCATGTAAATATTTTCAAAATATATACTGTATGTGTGTGTATTTGTATATACATAGTACACACATGTATTATGTAAGCAAAAACTTACATACTTTTCAAAAACGCATCATTTGACAGCACTAGATATTTCATATAATAATTCTGGAGGTCAGTGCTAACAGGTCCTTCTGTAAGGTGCATCGTTTTTAAACCAAGTCCAGGAGAGTCCGGCTAGTTTTTACCACAGGTCGAGATAATCCAATAAGGTCCTCCAGCATAAGAACGCAGATCCAGGTTCGAGCAACACGGACAGATCATAAATCAGGATTAAGGCCTCGTTACAGTTTGCTGAAATGAGAAACGCTGGAGAAAGTGGCCTAATGTTTCTGAAATATATTCTGCAAATATTGTTGTTTCTCTGGCTGTACGTCCTGTCCATTAGTCATGCGCCGCTCCTGACACTGATGGATGGGAAAGGTTTCCCCGAGACGTAGACAAACACTCGGTCAGTCAAACACAGACGAGAGCGCTGGTTTAGTCCTGGACTTCAGGAGTCCACAGTAACACTGCTCCTGGTCTCTCCAGGTGAAGCGGTAAAGTACTGCCGGATACCTGAAGGGGGCAGTGTTAGCTTCCTTTTTCTCTCAAACATCTCTGAGCTGTGAAGTCATTATGAATTCAAGTCTCCGTTAATCACTGGCAGAATGTTAAGATGAATTGAACACTTACTGGGCATGTATCGCTCCATAGGTTTAGCTTATCTGTTGTTTGTGTACTTGGCTAATAGCTTTGGCCCGATGGTGCTGCCGCCCGCTTTGAGGGAAGTTAAACTGCAACTATTCCCAAAAGTTCAATTCATTTTGTGACAGGAAATCTGTGACATCTGTGTACTTTCAGCCCAGATAACGTATGAAAAGCATATGTGCGTTGTTGAAATATATTGAGATATATTATAACGCAGCATATTTCTTAAAGAGGTAGTTTATTCAAATACATGAAGAGTCTTTCATTATTTACTCGTTCTGATGTCAATCCAAACCATCAGAAAACTGAATTTTGAAATGTACTGGTTGCTTTTTTTTATTATTATTACAATAGAAACCTTAAAAACATCATAAAATTTATCCGCATGACTTGTGCACTGGATTCCTTGCATTGTCGAGTCTTTTGATCGGTTTGTGTGAGGAACAGAATTAAATTGATGTTGTTTTTACTGCAAATGTTGCATCTTAGCTCTCTTTGCTGTGTGAACGTGGTGCCCAGTTCTTGAACAAATCACTCTGTTGTCTCTTTAATAATTCAGTTCATCCAGTTCTCAAAGCGAAAGAGTCGTTGATAAATTGGACTGATCCGGTTCTCAAGAACAAACGAATAAAAGCTTAAAGTTCTCTCTCAAAACTATCACACAAGAAAGCAGTGCATGAGTCATATGAGCTGCTTTTATGCTTCTGTAATAGTTATTTTGTCATATTCTTACAGCTTGAATGTTTCACTGTAGCATGGAAAAAAGCAACCAGAGTCATTTTTTAATGCAAGCTTTTACGCTGAAGTAGAAATACAGGTTTGGAAGAACATAAGGGAGAGCAAATTATGGCAGAATTTTCATTTTTAGGCAAAAAATGCCTTTAATGGTTTAATACAATAATAATATTGAGATTAAAATGGGACTTTTGTAATTTCAGTGCCGATGAAACGACAGATATGCTAAACTTGTAAAACACCTTGACCAGTGCTATCTCTGAATTTGCTGAAGTTCTGTAGTTATACGTGTTGTATTCAAAATCAAATCAGCTTTAGAAACCTTATTTTAATGGCCGTGTCACATACTTAAAGGGACAGCTCACCCAAAAATGCAAGTTCTGTCATCATGTACTCACCCCGATGTCATGCCACAGAACACAAAAGAAGATGATTTGAAGAATGCTGGTAACAAACAGTTTCAGTTTGGAGACATTTCTCAAAATATTTTATTTTGTGTTCTCTGAAAGTCATTGATACAGGTTTGAAACAACGTGACGGCAGAATTGTTATTTTTGGATGAACATTCGCTGAAGTCTGTATCTTTGATTAAACGTGGTTTCCCCGTGGTGTAAATCGGACTTGGACAATGCCAGAGACTCAGCAGTGAGTGTCTGCGGTGGAAGGAGTTTGTTTTCGTTTGAAGTCTAATCTGCCCTGGCTCTGATTAATGAGCCTGAGAGTGGAGAGGAGCACTGCGCTACCAGGTTTATTTGTACCAGGGCTGATGGGAACGGGGGGGAACCGTGTGCTCGACTCAGGGACGGGGTGCTGACTGAAGAACCCTGACCCCAACACACTACCACCGACAGCTTGGGTCTATCAACCCACACACACACACACTCACACACACACACACACACACACACACACACACACACACACTCACTCACACACACACACACACACACACACACACACACACACACACACACACACACACACACACACACTCACACACACACACACACACTCTCACACACACACACTCACACACACACACACACACCCACACACACACACACACACACACACACACATCACACTCACACACACACACACACACACACACACACACACTCACACACACACACACACACACACACACACATATGCGGGTGCATGCTTCTCTAAAGTGTACAGATATTCATGCTATAATTGTCATGTTACCAGTATGATCCTCAAGTTCTGATTTTTTTAATCTTAAATTTAAATGTTGCATCTCAAATTGAAATTAAAGCTCAAATGTGCTTTGGACACGTAACCCAGCTTGAGACAGCAGCTCCGATGTCCACATTCACACACAGTGAGGGGTCAGGGTTCAACTTTCAAGGACCCAGCTAATGATGACTTGCACTAAAAGCCAAAACTGGAGAGGGCGAGTCTGATGTCACCTGGCGTCATTTCTTTCTGAAGCCTGATTTGGCATTCAAGCCATGCGCTGGATAATTTATAAGCGTGTGTATTAAGATATACAAATTTCACCATTAAAATAATGATGGATTATATTGTCTTCTGTTTCTTTCAGATGGTGTGAATTGTGTGAAGACTTTCTGAGCTGCCTCACAGATTACTGTTTTCATAGACAGCACCCTTTTTAGGTTCACATAGAACGATTTTAATGTCGCGTCACGTCGGTCTTATTTATTTTACATCATATTGCACTATGAGAGTTGCATTTTTAAGGCATGTCAAGTTTAAAAGAAACACACAAGGATTTGCAGTTGGTACTCCGCCTGTGCTTCAACACGTTCTGTGGCTATTCACAAAAACAATTACTCGCAGGGCAGTCGAATGATCAAAAGAGAGCCAGGTTTCAACTTTTAACTTCAATGCCATCCTTTTACACCTCACAAGACTCAGACATGAGCACAACGGTCAAACACGAGCGTGTAAGGCATGTTTACATGGAGAAACAGTGGAGAAGCAGAGCAGTGTCATGCACAAACTAACTCATGGACTCTTGTTAGTGGCTGGTTTAGAGCACACTGTATAGGCAGCAACTTCAAGTGTGCATTGAATTACACTTACGTGAAGTGTTTTAAAGACTGAACTTAAAATCCATTTCAATATAATAACACTTTGACATCGTAACAACACTAAAAAGAACAAAAGTGCAAAAAACTCAAATATTAGTCTTTTTTCCCCAAAGAAACAAATACTTTATATTCAGTAAAATGTTCAGTAGAAATTATGCTTTCATTTGATTCAAGATTTCTATTTTGAATAAATGTTGTTCTTCTAAACTTTCTATTAATAAAAATATGCAGCACACAACTCTTTTCAACATTGATAATAATAATAATACAATGTTTTTGCATTAAATCAGTATATTATTATGATTTCTGAAGATCATGTGACACTGAAGACTGGAGTAATGATGCTGAAAATACAGCTTTTATCACAGGAATAAATTATATTTTAAAACTTATTACATTTTATATATATTTGTTATTACATTATTTAAAACTGTACCAATATTGTACAGTGTTAGTTATTTTCTGTATTTTTTAATCAAATAAATGTAGCTTTGATGAGCAAAAGCGAAATCTTACTGACCCCAGACGTTTAAACACTAGTGTTTTCCTCAGTGGTGTAGTCTACGTGATGCGCAGGTATACGCCGTATACACACTAGGGAAGGTCAAGGATTTGTGTATACACACTTAAAAAAGCACGCGGATGCGTAACAACATCATCATGTGACAGACCTTCCACAAGTTCATTCATAAAGTCACCCGTCTGTGTCGCGAAGCACCGTCTTTCTGATAATCCCGCCGTATTTCTGTAGACGACTATAGCTGAGCTTGAATTTAACTAATAAAGGAGATATGAAACGAACTACACCCTGAAGCTGCTGCTGAAAACAGATGACAGGAACGTTAACATCATAGAAACGACAGAATATGAGCCAGAAGACTGATGCTATCCTGCGTGGAAAACAAGGCCGATGCTGTCGTAGCGTTACCGGGTCCGTCGTACAGTATACCGTGTCATTAGCTTACCTGTAACAGCAGGGGATTGTTGGCATATAAGAACAATGAGAGATTTTAATCAATACAAGTTCATATTTAGTGATTTATAACAGTATTGCATGATTTTGTTCTATTTCGTCTACTAAATTAGTTTCAAATAAACTCAAAACTGAGCCGCTGCACATCTTCATTCAAACACAGCGTTGTTTCGTTTATGAATGAATCTGCGCTTCGAAACGAATCTAGCGAGTCAATTAAATTATTAATTCATAAAGACAGTCACTGCCTGAGTCCCAATGTGCATACTATCCATCCTAAATGTGATATTAGTCATGTTCAATACTATTTGGGACAGATAGGGTGGATAGTATGCACATTGGGACGCAGGGACATGCTTTGTTCCCAAATGAATCAGCCGTTCGAACGAATCAATTGAATCAATGATTCAGTGATAAAATCTGTAACTTTCCGCCACCTAACGGCAGTCTTAGTTTCATCTTTAAAGTATCATTTCAGTTATTTAAATCATTGAATATTTCTATATTCATAATATTATATTTAAAACATTAATCTCAACATGAATTTATGAAGTTAATTGCACTCATGCCACCTCTGAGCCTCATTAAATCTCTGTAAATACCTACAAGCCATTTTTGTGTTCTTCTGTGCCTCTTCTGTAGTGATAATTCATTTAGTAAATAATGATTTTATTTGATCATTCTTCTTATTGCATTGTTTTAATTAGACATTTTGAAAAGTGTGTGTGTGTCTCTGCAAGCGTGTGTCGGTGAGTGAGTGTGTGCGTGTGCGTGGGTCTGTATGCATGGGTGTGTGTGTGTATCTGTCTGTGCGTTTGCGTGTGTGTGTGTGTGTGTGTGTGTGTGTGTGTGTGTGTGTGTGTGTGTGTGTGTCTGTCTGTCTGTCTGTCTGTCTGTCTGTGTGTTTGCGCGTGTGTGTGTGTGTGTGTCTGTCTGTCTGTCTGTGTCTGTCTGTGTGTGTGTGTGTGTGTGTGTGTGTGTGTGTCTCTGTCTGTGTCTGTCTGCATGTGTGTGTGTGTGTGTATCTGTCTGTGTGTGTGTGTGTGTGTGTGTATCTGTCTGTGTGTGTGTGTGTGTCTGTGTCTGTGTGTGTGTGCGTGCGTGTATGTGCGTGCGGCGTGTCTGTCTGTCTGTCTGTGTGTGTGTGTGTGTGTGTATCTGTCTGTGTGTGCGCGTGTGTGTCTCTGTCTGTGTCTGTATGCGTGTGTGTCTCTGTGTCTGTATGCGTGTGTGTGCGTGTGTGTCTCTGTCTGTGTCTGTATGCGTGCGTGTGCGTGTGTGTGTCTCTGTCTGTGTCTGTATGCGTGCGTGTGTGTATGTGTGTGCGTGCGTGCGTGTCTGTCTGTCTGTCTGCGTGCGTGCGTGTGTGTGCGTGTATGTGTGTGTGTATCTGTCTGTGTGCGCATGTGTATGCGTGTATGTGTGTGTGTGTATCTGTCTGTGTGCGCGTGTGTGTGTCTCTGTCTGTCTGTATGCGTGTGTGTGTGCTTGTGTGTCTCTGCCTGTATGCATGTGTGTGCGTGTGTGTCTCTGTCTGTGTCTGTATGCGTGTGTGTCTCTGTCTGTGTCTGTATGCGTGTGTGTGCGTGTGTGTCTCTGTCTGTGTCTGTATGCGTGTGTGTGCGTGTGTGTGTCTCTGTCTGTGTCTGTATGCATGTGTGTGTGTGTGTGTGTGTGTGTGTGTGAGGTCAGCTCTCTCTCAGCAGGGGTGGTCACGGTCTGACCTCTCGCTGTCTTCGCTGACAGGCTCCTCTGTGATGCTGAGCTGTCAGTCAAAGCTGCACAACAACAATGGCAGAAATTCCTCTCTGTTTGTTTGCTCAAGGACGGGGCTCTCACAAGCCCTGACACTCTTAACGCTGTCACCCCCTAAAACACCCAGCTCTCTTCTCAGCCATTAAGGTGAATGTCATCCTCATCGCCCACTGAGAGAAAAGACTAGAGCACCCTTTTTAACCAGTGACATGCATTTAGTATATCTTTCTCTTTCCAAATGGAACAAATGTACCTAAATCCACCCTGAAACACACTTAGCAGAACATGTCAACATGTCAGGGTAGGTTGGGTGGATATTTAGCGTCTTAATCCACTGCTATTGTGTGCTGACAGTGGAATCAGCGTGTATGAGCTGGGAGTCTATAGTGGATGCGAGTCTCGTCACCCTTCTGCGGTGGGTTTACGCTCATGCTGCTTACACAGCCCTGCGTCTGTGTCCAAAGCCCTGGGAGGAGGAACAAATATCTGCCTTGTGTAAACATATGTGCCAAAAGAATGCCATAGAAAAGGGGGATTATGGGTAAAATCAATAGGGGCCAATTATAGTCGACTTTTTCTTAGGTCTTTCGGATTGAGACATCTTTGGGGTGAGAGAGGGTGGGATAAGTGCAACGCATATAAATATCTGCAGATCTGTGAAATATCAAACTATTCTATTTACTTATGCAGCATGCTACATTCAGACGTTTGTGGATCCTGAGAATGTTTTTGAAAACATTTCTCACCAAAGACTTTATTTATTTGATCAAAGTACAGTAAAATGCAAAATATGATTACAATTTAATTGGTTTTATTTTATTTGTATATGTAATTTATTCCTGTGTGAGCTATTACTCAGAAATCTTTGTAATATGCTGATTTGGTGAAACATTTCTTATTATATTTTAAGTTTGTGGAAGCCGTGATGTATTTTTTTTAAGATACTTTAATTAATGTAAAGTTGAAAAGACCAAAACACACTTACTGTAAATATGCACTTCTTGAATAACATTATTAATAAGGAAATCTGACCTCAAACCTTTGAATAGTAGTTTATATTGTCCAAAGCAAGCTATAAATAATATTAAAATGTATTTATTTTATTTTCAATGTGCAGAGTATACTGTGCTGGACCAGGTCTTCAGCAGTGTAATGATTTAATTGGAGCAAATATCATTTTTATATGAGCTTACAATAATAAACAGAAATAATGATAATAATAATAATAACTTTTTTCAACATGATAAATTATTCAAACCAAATATTAAAACTTTTTGGTTGCATAATGCAGACTGTATTACATGTAGTAAAAAATACAAATATGCATATATATATATATATATTATAAAATATGTATATTGGCTGTGTACTATATAACAATTTGGTGTAGAAACTAATTTCACTCATAAATTGCTAATAAATGTTACAAACAATTACAAAGATGTGTAACACTGAATTAAACGAGAAATTCCGAAATACAAAAATGAAAGTGATGTTTTCTTGTAAACGTACTCCAATAAACACTTGTTTTATTTACAAATATATTGTATTTAAAAATCTCTAGTTTGTACAGTGCACTGTAAACCTCCCACACAAGGAGCCGAGGGTGCTGGTGATGTAAGACGCTTCTGGGGGAGGTTCCTCCTCTCATTAAGACGCTTCTGGGGGAGGTTCCTCCTCTCATTAAGATGCTTCTGGGGGAGGTTCCTCATCTCATTAAGACGCTTCTGGTTCCTCCTCTCATTAAGACGCTTCAGGGGGAGGTTCCTCCGCTCATTAAGACGCTTCTGGGGGAGGTTCCTCCTCTCATTAAGATGCTTCTGGGGAGGTTCCTCCTCTCATTAAGACGCTTCAGGGGGAGGTTCCTCCTCTCATTAAGACGCTCTGGGGAGGTTTCTCCTCTCATTAAGATGCTTCAGGGGAGGTTCCTCATCTCATTAAGACGCTTCTGGTTCCTCCTCTCATTAAGACGCTTCAGGGGGAGGTTCCTCCTCTCATTAAGACGCTTCAGGGGAGGTTCTCCTCATTAAGACGCTTCAGGGGAGGTTCCTCCTCTCATTAAGACGCTTCTGGGGAGGTTCCTCCTCTCATTAAGATGCTTCTGGGGAGGTTCCTCCTCTCATTAAGACGCTTCTGGGGGAGGTTCCTCTCATTAAGACGCTTCAGGGGGAGGTTCCTCCTCTCATTAAGACGCTTCAGGGGGAGGTTCCTCCTCTCATTAAGATGCTTCAGGGGGAGGTTCCTCCTCTCATTAAGACGCTTCAGGGGGAGGTTCCTCCTCTCATTAAGACGCTTCAGGGGGAGGTTCCTCCTCTCATTAAGATGCTTCTGGGGAGGTTCCTCCTCTCATTAAGACGCTTCAGGGGGAGGTTCCTCCTCTCATTAAGACGCTTCAGGGGGAGGTTCCTCCTCTCATTAAGACGCTTCAGGGGAGGTTCCTCCTCATTAAGACGCTTCAGGGGAGGTTCCTCCTCATTAAGACGCTTCAGGGGAGGTTCCTCTCATTAAGACGCTTCAGGGGAGGTTCCTCTTCTCATTAAGACGCTTCAGGGGGAGGTTCCTCCTCTCATTAAGACGCTTCTGGGGGAGGTTCCTCCTCTCATTAAGATGCTTCTGGGGGACGTTCCTCCTCTCATTAAGATGCTTCAGGGGGACGTTCCTCCTCTCATTAAGATGAGCATGTTTCTACCTGATTGTATTTTGTCTTTATTTCAAGGATCGTCCCTTATGAAGTTTGAACCCCATAACCTTTCGGTAACCAGCCAGATCATTACCCTCGTCTAAGACTCACCAATCCCATTTCGTTTGTGTGCTTTATAGTGCGCTTTTTCTTTTTTAAGTAACAGGACAAAAATGAAAATGATTCAAATATTTATTTGCATTTATTCAAAATTCTAACCCAAATTGTAATGGTAATACTTTGTGTTGCTCTTAATAGAATGATTTCCTCACATATTGTAAAAAAATATTTTTGAATTGTTTTTACAATAAAATTAGTGTTTCTCCTTTTTATTTTTTTATTGTATTATTTGTATTGATATTTAATTCAGTGTTACGTGTCATTTGTAATTATTTTTTAAATGTTCTAGCAATTTGTGAGTGAAAAATATTTTTCCAGCATTTTATTTTTTCAGTGAACGTGGTTTGTACATTTTTATAAGATCCAGACATACTAATAAAAAATATAAACAGAGGCTCTTTATGTTTAGTTTCTGAGAAGTGCTAAATTACCTGTCAGCACCTCAGAAATCCTCTGTATTTGTTTCTCACTAATTACCTAAAACAGTGAGCTAGTCTGCTATTATAATAGAATCAAACTATAAATATGCCACGGAGATAATGAGGCGTTTGGGCTGTTTGTGTTGTTGTCTGCTCTGGTTCCTGTGTGCCTCACGGGCTTCATCACCTGCATGATCTCCAAAACCTCCCTCCTGCTGTTGACAGTAAACACTCGCAGTCATGCAGCACGCACTACTTTCACTTCACCGGGAAATCAGTTCTGAACTCTTGTTTGTGAACGCGCAGCACTAATTTAACAGCAAACACTTAGGCTTATTTGTGTTTTTAAGCAAACTTTCATCTGCAGAAGCTGGTGTGTGGAGACGTTTAGGATATCCACACCATGTTCTCTGTCCATAAATATACTTATTACAGTGAAAAAATCATCTTGTCTGAATCAGGAGAGAAATATGAAAACGGCTCTAAACTAACATGTTGGTGGGTTTTGATGTGGAGATGGACTTCTTCACTGGAAGAGGTATTATGGATTATGCACTGTTATTTTGGTCAGTTATTTTGCCTTCATGATGGATTTGTTTCAGCTTTTGTCTTCTCCAGATGTTAACCGATGGACTGGAGTGCTGTGGATTATTGTGATGTTTTTATCAGCTGTTTGGACTCTCATTCTGACGGCACCCATTCACTGCAGAGCATCCAAAAGTGTTTTCTTGGTTATGCAGACTTCAAAGGAACGTTACATTGTAGCAAACATTATAGGATTGTTACTTTTGAATGTTCTCTGAACATTCTGAAACAAGTAGTAATGTTTTAAAAATGTTAGATGGACATACAACTAAAACATAAATGATGTAGAGACAATATTATTATGCCAACATTTTGAAAACTGAAAACTGAACAAATGTACTATTAATAATGTTTGAAGACTGTTTGGGAAGTTCTGATAATTGGGTTGTTGGATCCAATGTTTGCATCTTTGTCATTAAAGAAATGGGTTACTTAGAAATTAAAATTTGAACCTACACTGTAAAAAAAAAAAATAAGTTGAGAACTTCAATTTAAGGCAACCAGCTTCAGCAGACTTTTGCGTTTTCTCAACTTATTGTTATACAATTTGCTTAAATGTTTAAGTTTGCTCAACTCTTCTTTTTTTATACAGTGTTTGTGACTTTCTTTCTTCTGCATATAGTATGGGGTGTCAAGCTAAAACAAAAAAATCACAAAAGTACCATAAACATCTTCAAATGATATATGACTGACTGGAATATTTTCAAGAAAATAATTATTGAAATATTGGGACCCTTGCAACCTTTCTGTGCTCTTTTCAGCTTGACATCGTGTGTTTTTACTTTAGTTTTACTGTAAAAACAACTAGAATTTTGAGAAACATCTTCATTTGTGTTTCCATAGAAATTGAAGTGAAATGAAGGTGAGGAAATGATGATGAATTCTCATGTTTTGTGTGAATTCTCTCTTTCGGTGTGACTGATACAGATTGATCTCAGCAGCTCTCTGTCTCTTTCTCACTATTCAATCTTCATTCAGGTGATTAAAGGCTCATTGATCGTGGCTCTGTGTTCTTTCACTCAAGTCTTCAGGTCCGCAGTGCTGAGAAATCCCTGCCCAAACATCTCTCCTTCACTCCTGTGGCGCTGGGATTTTTATCCTCACACTGTCATAAATCACCTTATCTTCACCGGCTGAGACAACACTTCCCACTTTACAGCCACAACATTAACCCTGGACTGTAGGGCTGAGGTAGACACACGCACAGTGATCGTGCCACATTCTCTCTCTCTCTCTCTGTCTCTGTCTCTGTCTCTCTCTCTCTCTCTCTCTCTCTGTCTCTGTCTGTCTCTGAGAGCGAGGGCATCAGCGAGAGCTGTAGATACCATCACCGACACCATCAGGTGCTTCCAGACCCTCCCTGAGATCCTCCACAGACACAGCAGACGGAGAAAATATCTCCAGGAAACATACCCCTTTGCTTATTTCTGAGCCAACTATAACCA
>CM050414.1:28330278-28350278 GCA_027564155.1 Gymnocypris eckloni scoliostomus
AGTCGCGTATTGTTCCACGCTGTTGTGTCGGGTTTAGTTTGGGGTTCTTCGTGCTTTAGCTGCTGTGTTTATGCGCTAATGTGTGCAGTGAGGAAGCTGTCACTCATCACAGATCGCGTTTGTCTGGACTGTAGAGCTCTGGTTATGATCCGCACTAATACTGCATCATTACTGATGTCTGATGAGTGTCACGAGCTGCTTAAACTCTGTGTGTGTGGATGTTAAATCTGCTTCGAAGGCGTCATGACGTCACGATTCATTTGCAGGAGTTGCTAAAGGAAGCTTGATTTGTTGCTGTTAAATGATGTTGTGACGTCATTACGTAATCACAACGCTAAATTGTGTCACCGCATCAAATCTCAGCAAAAATATATTTTTTATTAATTTAGATTGGTATATAAATTATTTTTTAAATACATCGAATTATTGAAAATGTACACATTTTTGAATGATTAATTTTAAGTGTTTTTTATTAGCTAGTAAACGAGCAAAACGTCACATTCTGAACAATACTTTTGAGCAGTGCTTTCGTAGTTAGTCTGCTACTCTCTGAGAAAAGTCTGTAAAATGGGGAACAATCTGCTGTATTATTATTATTATTATGAAGGAATGTTCTGTATTGATTTTTTCCATAGTTGTTTTACCTGCATTTTTAATTATGCTTTGTATTTTGCGTTTTCGGGATATAGGGTTACAACAACGGATAATGCCCTGGAAATTACTAGTACCTTTTTTGTAGATATTTTTCTAACAGTGTGATCAACAATCGCAGGTACAAGCTACTAACTAAGTATATCATAAATGAACAATTATTGAATTATTGTTATGATTAAACAATTGTGAATAGCAGCTAACTTACTTCACATGATGTGTGTACTGCTAGGCATCTTTAGTTTCCTCTTTTTGTGTAATTTAAATGGTAAATATGTGCCTTTTTATCATTCGAGGCACTTATCACAAGTGGCTGAAAGTTGCCAAACAAGTTTCAAATAGAGCTAAATTTGTTTGGTGCTTTTGGAAGAAAAAGTTTCTAGGGTAGTCTGAAAAGTTGCTATATTTCCCCCCCAGCATTGGGCATATATAAATGATTTTGAGTACAACATTAAGGATATGTGAGCAACATATTGTGGTTGTTTCCAATATTGCTGTAGTTCAAATAAATTGTGCATGAGTCTCATCAGTCATTGAGTTTTAGCAGACATTAAAAAATTAAGCATAGAAAAATAATAGGCTGAATAAAATGAGTGCATTTTATTTGTTTTTCTATTAAGTTATGATAGCTGTTAATAAATAAATACTAAATAATGAATATTTTTATTCAGTCAAGACTTGAGTAATATATTCAAATAGAAAATAGTTATAGATTTTAATTCTATTTTAAATTGTAATATTTTGCAAGATCACCGTTATCCTGTATTTTTGCTGCCTTGGTGAGTAAAAGAGACTTCTTTCACAGATATTAAAGACTGGCCTGTGACTTTTGACTTGTACTGTTTGCTCTACACTACATTTCAGTGAGCTTTAGAGATAACCGAGCAAATATCGAGTCACTAAAATACTTATTCTATTAAAGAAATGCTGCTTTCAGCCAGTCTGTAAGAGTTGTGTCCTTCATGCGCACTGTATTGTGGGATGTCCCAGTCAGTGAAGTATACGTATGAGAACGGCGTCTTAGTAGACCAGATGTGATGCATATGTTGGATTCAAGATAAAAGCATCATTTGTATGCAGATGCCATGTTTTAATATTTTGTATCTAATGCAATTCACACAATTCAACTCTCTTGTTTATAACAAAAATAAACTGGCTGCAACTTATCGACCAGTTTCGACTCTGAGCAACACTAAAGATTGATGTACAAACAGAAAAGATACTGAAATATAACCATATCGTGTCAGTTCTGAAACAGTCTAGTAATACATAATAATAAAAACTAACTAACTAACAATCAAAACATGCAATACTTTGACTTTTTTTTTGGCCGTGAAACAACTAGATGTTTTATTTTAACGTCCAATTCTTACTATAAGAAACCATTAAATATGACTTATGCCTCTGTAAACTTATAATGTTCTGCTTATTAATAGTTAGGTAGTTGTTAAGTTTAGGTATTGGGTAGGATTATGAATGTAGAATATGTGCTTTAATAAAGAGCCGATATGTTAATAATAGGCGTGTTAATAAACAACTAGTTAAAAGTAAGAATTGGTCACTATACTAAAGTGTTAACCAAAAAATAAACAACAACAACAAAAAAGGATGATTTTCTTCAGAAGAGGAGTCTTAAATTTCGAGTTTTTCATGTATTTTAGTGTTTGACAGTGACACTGTTTTTTCAGTGTAAGACAAAAAGTTACGAAATTTGCACCTTTCCAAAACGCATCGGTGTGTCGAAACCCGGCGTGCACATCCCTGACTCTAAATGAGAAATATTCACAGACTTTCCAGAAGAAGTAAACAGTTAACCAGTGTGTCAAGCAGAAACGAGCGCATCAGCCCAGTGAAGCAGAATCCCTCAATACATCATTGCAAGGAAGCAGGTGATAACGTCCACAGATAAGCGTGTGTAACCTGCAGGTCTCTTTGGTAATCAGCTCTAAAGCCCCTTAAGTCCGGGTGCAATGACAAAGTGGCAACCGTCACTTCCCTCACATGCATACTGAGAGCAACTATGCATTCAGCTCTTATCTCTGTCAGCCTCAGCGTGGCATTCACGCCATGGACAGGAACAATGCGGCCTGTCGCTCACCTCCGTCAGCCGGAGTGACAGTGGGTGTGGAAGCACTTGTGTCTCTCTATCTTCCACAGAGCTGTTTTTCCAGTCTAGATACTCCCCGTTTTCCTTCACCGATGCACGGCAGCACAATAAAGGGCGTGTGTGTACCGCACTTCCTCCTCTGTTTGTTTAACTCCGCTTTAGAATGGAGCTGCTGGTTTGTTTCCTTCACGGGAGGTGTGTAAACTCAGGAGAGACGCGCTGACTAATGACTAGTGTTCCTGTGGCTCAGTGGTGGAGCATTGTGTTAGCAGTGCAAAAGGTTGTGGGTTCGATTCCCAGGGAACACATGTACTGACAAAAATGTATAGCCTGAATAAGTCGCTTTGGATAAAAGCGTCTGCTAAATGCATAAATGTAAATGTAATGATGATGTGAGTGTTGGGCTCAGGAGGTGGAAATGTCTGAAGTAACGGAAAGAGAGCGAGAGGAGGGAAACCGAGATAAGAATAAAGAAAAGAGTGAGTAATATCCGAGGTATTATATCGGTCAAACCGGGGAGTACTGCATCAGCGCACAGCCTTCAAAGTCATTCGACTCCCTTTATGATCCATTGATGTTTTATCATGGATACACTTTAATCACATTCAGACTAGGAGTTGGACGATTATCGGCGCCGATATTTGGGACGTTTTTTCCAGAAGTGTGTCTGCGCACACTACATTTCAATCATTCGTGAACATGTCATTTAAAGATAAATATAAAGATGGCATCCACCTGCTCTGGCTTCCTCACAATCTCCAGGGACCAGTAATCTGATCGGTTTATGCCCATCGTATGGGATCAAATCTTGAAAATGGGTTGTTCAAAAGAAAACAAGGATTCGGATTAGATCACAAAATCCACTCTTCTGGATTAAATCCTCTGTTTGTGTTGTTCAAAACGTTTTAGTAAGATTGGGATACTTTTGATTCAAAGAGAAAAAAGAGTAAGTATGTTTTGTTTTGTTTTTTACTTAGGCCTATCTTTTTAGGCTAATATACTTATATTATTTTCCCCAAATTTAGATGGATATTTTTCCAATTTGTATTTTTTTGTATTTTGAGAAAAAAATGGATAATTCTGATCCCAGCAGAAAGGTGGATTTCAGGAACAAAAATTTAAAAACTTTAAAACTGGTCCAAAAAATACAACACTTGTAACATGTAATATATCCCCAAACAGCTGTCAATATAAAAAATACAAATATATTTAATTTTATTTAAAAAATGTATCACTGATTGTAAACTACATTGGCACAATCCTCAGAGATGGACCAGAAGTAGTTATTTGTGTAAATGCAGTGCAAAACTAGAATCCAAAACATTGTTTAGTTTTTTCCCTTTATGGCAGTGTTTCCTCCCTGTTCCTGGAGGCACACCAACAGTGCACATTTTGGATGTCTCCCGTATCTGACCGATATATTTCTGGTCCTGGAGTCTGATGAGTTGATTCAGGTGTGTTTGATTAGGAGAAGTTGTAATATGTGTAGTGTTGGTGTTCCTCCAGGAACAGGGTTAAACACTGCTTTAGGGGCTCCATAAGCGCTAGTAATCCAGATTTGGTCATCTAAAAAAGTGTTCATCTGGATCATTGTGATCCCATTCGATTTTGCTTTGAAAAACCAGCACAAAAGTAGAGTTGGATATCGTTTGAATTTTCCAATTCTGATCGATTCCTAGTTTGATTCCAATAAAATAATCCAATATAAAAAAAGATAAGTCAAACACAGATGTCAAGCATTTATTCTGTGTTTTTATTTTTTAAAGCACTGTTGTAGCTGAATAACACAAGAATCAGCAGCCTAGCTACAGAACCTAGCGGTTGAACTCGGTATTGCAGTCCAAATTCATAATATTGGAGAGGGTTTTTTCACCCGGCTCCTCCTCCTCAGACTTGATGCACACACAGGTTGCCAGATTAAACACACCAACTGGAACGAGTGCACATGACAATGAATGGAATGAAATAGGCTGTGTTTTCTGCCAACTGGCAACCCGGCGTGCCGAAACACAATTGGGTAAACTGGCACTGGGCGGGTTTCACAAACCAAAACAGACCGACATTTCAGACCAGAACGCATTTTCAAAGGAGAATATATCTGACTGTAGCATTGTTTTTCAGCTAAACAAGTATGTTACCTTAGCATGTTTCTTAAATATCTGCAAACACATGGTATTTTATGCTTTAGTACAGTCAGAATCCTACATACAGCACCTTTAAGCAGAATCGAAATGCGTTTTCTTATCGAATACCCGGTTCTTGGAAATATGGAACCGGTTTTCGATACCCAAACCCTGCACAAAAGTAAGATGGGTTACCTGATCCTGGATAGCTAAACGTGGGATTTCCAAATCCAGATGAAACCTTTTGAACAACTGGCCCCAGGATCTGAGTCAGACTTATTTGTGAATGACAGTGGTTTGGGCATCTCTGGATCCACCGATTCCACAGCGCGCGGGGAGGAGAGAGGAATGCGGACCGGCCCTCCTCGATCTTTGAAGCCCACACTAAAATGACTGGCGCTCCCCTCCTCCGGTGTAAGTCCCAGCGCAGGGGCCACAGATAGAGCCTGTGTTTGATCTGAAGGTCGCCAGTCCTTCGCCCGTGTTGAGAGATACCTGGCTGACGTGGCTGCTGCTTATTTAATAACATGAAGGGGAAGCGAACTCTCTCTCATAATTAGGCCTAATTACCAAGCAGGTGTTGACAGACGGCCCACGAAGAGACAAACTGCCTTTATCCACAGTCTTCGAGTCAGATTACTGGAGCTGTCTTATCTGTTCCACCAAGAGAGCTGAGAAACGTCTCTTCATCCTCCCATCAGAAGCAGGCGTTCTCGTTTCATACCTGCCTTTGACTGTACATTTAATTACAGATCCAGTGTTTTTTCAGAGCAATTCGGCCCATAATCATGGCGTTTCCGAGGCTGCATTTGTTTGATCAAAAATACAGTATTGTGAAATATTGTTACAAATGAAAACTATTTATTTTAGTTTAATATACTGTAAATGTGATGCAAAGCTGAATTTTCCTTTAGAAATCATTCTGATATGATAGAGGTGACAATATGGAAAAAATATCAAATCATGATAATATACATTTAAAAAATTGGGGGGGGAAATCACGATTCACGATTTTCTCATGATTCTTCGTCGTGTTGATTTTAGTATTTTGCAAGTTCTCTGAGCAGCACAGTCAAACTCATTTCCCTTTTATAAAAACAAAGCCCTACAAGGTTACAAAATATAAAGTCAAAAAATAATGGCAGATATTTAGGCCAAAGTGAGCGAAGTTAATAATAAATAATTCCTTACGTTTATATAGCACTTTTCTGGTTACTCAAAGCGCTTACATAGAGGGGTCTCCTCGTCCACTACCAATGTGTGCAGCATCCACCTGATGCGACGGCAGCCATAGTGCGCCAGAACGCCCCACACACACACACACACCAGCTACAGGTGGAGAGGAGACCGAGTGATGCAGCCAATCAGTGTACGGGGATGATTAGGAGGCCATGATGGAGGACAATGGGCGAATTTAGCCAGAATAACGGGTTACATCCCTACTCTTTTTCGAAGGACATCGAAGGGGATTTTTTTATGACCACAGAGAGTCACGACCACGGTTTAATGTCTCATTCTTTAATGGCAATGTATAGGTCATTTTCTATGCAACTCAAGTGAAATAACTGAACAAATATAGGAGCGTGAGAAAAATGCACATTTGGTCATATTTTTTTATTGTTGACTAATCGTTGCAGCCCTATCAAAGTCAATGGAGAACAGCAACATTTGGATTGGATACCCACATTGTTCAAAATATCATCTTTTGTGTTCTGCACAAGAAATAAATTAAAACAGGTTTGGGACAACATGATGAGAGTGAGTAAATAATGACCGATACAGGATTGAAAGAATGCATTGAGAATAAAGAACATTCCATAAAAAACTATCAATGTAACGCAAACTGTAACCAAAATTCAGATTTCTTTTAAGTGTGAAGATCATGGTACCGTAGGCCTTTCTAAATTCAAGTTGCAATAAAATGATCAAGTGTCATTTTACAATGTTACAAAAGGTTTCTGTTTTAAGTTCTTTCTATTCAAAGAATCTTGACAAAAGATTGTCAGGACAAGATTGTCTTGACTGCAAGTCAGTTTGCACAATCTATAAACAGTGCAACTTTTTCAACATTGATAATAAGAAATGTGTCTTGAGCACCAACTTAGCATATTATTATATGTGTGATATCACTGTTTTGATCATTGATTATGTTAAAAGTTCACCCGAAAATGTTAATTCTCTCATTGCTACATCAGTAGATTAGGAATCTGCATATTGTGTGTGTGTGTGTATATATATATATATATATATATATAGAGATCAATGTTTAATACACTCTGTATTGTTACAATACATAAGTTAAATTCTGTAATTGATGCAGTGATTTTTCATTGTCAGATTGCATTAATACGGTCATGTTTTTTGTTTTTGTTTTGCTAAAACAATTTAAAGGTGTTGTTAACATAGTCAAGGTGTATATACCTCAGAGTTTGGACTCATGATGATTTGACTGTATTCTGTCAGAGCGTATGACTTCGTGAGTGCTCTACACAAATGTCTGGAGCGTTCAGGTTCATGAAACGTCATCGTAAGTGAAGCCTGCATTAGTAGTCCACTGATTAGTGCTGGTGGTTGGTCAGCGTGTTAGCTGGTGGATGACGTAATGTCTCTTAATATAACAGATACAGTCTGAAGTTTCACAACAGCACTACAGCGTTTCTCTGTTTGCACGGCGACTCTTCTTGTGTATTTGCTACGTAGAACTCCAATTCTGTTTTTCTCAACATTTTAGTCTTGAGTTTTTTGTTAAATAAACAAACTAATGTTTCCGACATGTCAGTTAGTTGATGTTAAAATGAAATATAGAATAGCTAAATCACACTTTCACTCTTGTATATGTCATTTTTACTCATATTTTACCCAAAGATGAGATTTCTGTCATTTATTCTCCTTCCAAATCTGTGACTTCTTCAGTAGAACACAATGAAAGCCAATGGGTCAAATGTTGTTTGCATCTGATGTAGTTTCAAAAGTCTGTTATAAAGGCTACAGGTTTGGAATGACATAAGGGTGAGTTAATGATGACAATATTTATTTTTGTCGGACATATCACCTCAAATAAACATGATGCATTCAATAATATCATCAAATGAATGGCACCGTGTCTTTTTTTTTTCCATAACACATATTGTGTCTCTCTTGTTGTCTCTGTCAAAAAGTTGCCATTCCAATGCAGTCTTGACTCCTCAGCCTGTTTTTCCACTCCATCCCTATCTTTATTTTTCTCCATCTCGTGACTGACAGCACCATATTTGCAGAGGTGTGTTTTGATGCGTTGTGTTTGCACAACGAGAACGTGTGTTTCCAGGCAGTGTGTTGCAGTGAACTTCACAATACGGGCTTGTTAATCCTCTTTAAAGCTATGAAAACCTCACCGTCACACAGACGGCGATCGTCCGATAGTGCATTCCTCCACCTTTGCCGTTTTTTCTTCTTCTTGAAAATGTAGTTTAAAGGAAAGGAAAATAGCAACTAGGCCATTAATCTTAACGCACTAAAGCATCGGTTTAAAACATGTGACCTTGGAGTGCAGAACCAGTAATATGGGTCATTTTTTCGAAATTGAGATTTATGCATCATCTGAAAGCTTTCCATTAATGTATGGTTTGTTATGATAGGACAATATTTGAAAATCTGGAATCTGAGGGTGCAAAAAAATCTAAATATCGAGAAAAACGCCTTTAAAGTTGTTCAAATGAAGTTCTTAGCAATGCATATTACAAATCAAAAATTAAGTTTTGATATATTTACAGTAGATAATTTACAAAATATCTTCATGGAACATGATCTTTACTTAATATCCTAATGATTTTTGCCATAAAATAAAAATCTATAATTTTGACCCATACAATGTATTGTTGGCTATTGCTACAAATACACCCCAGTGACTTAAGACTGGTTTTGATGTCCAGGGTCACGATTAATTCAGGTGGATTGACAGTTGCCCAAACCAGAGGTTTAATTTCAGCCCCTATATGTGCAGTAGACGGCTCTGGCTCCTATACAGGCCTGATGGCGACTGATAGTCACGGGTTCTAATCCCCAGCTCACCTGTAAGAAACTAGAGGGGTGTTTAGTGACTGTCCCCTTTGTGAGGGGTTCGTATGGGCCGGCTGGGGGCTCGACTCTTAATTAGGAAGGTAGGGCAGTGAAGAATCTCCGCTTGACAGATTAACATGCACAATTTAACCACTAACCTTCCGAAATGAGCTCCTCTAAAATACCTGTGGGTCCGGTTTCAGCGCGAGGGCAGAGGTGACCACAGATGACACCGAGCAGAAGGGTCTTCATTAAGCAGGCCGCTTCATATCTAAAATCAGCAATATCAGTCGCCACTCAAAGGAGAAACACGGCTCTGTTTGTGGTTATGTTGGTTTAATTGTCTTAATTTTGTTTCATTTTAATTGCTTCCTTTTAAATGGGACAAAAATGTATTATCTTCTCAAGCATCGTAGGAGTGGGAATCTTTCAATACTAGGGATGTAGAAGCCCGGTCTCATGAAAATGCGTATAAATAGTATGCCAAATAAAAACAAAAACTCGTGGTATTGATATGCAAAAATGGACTTTGGCGTGCATATAATGTGTACGTGTTTGGTGTGCATATAATACATAGTTTTTGCATGCATATGATACGAAATTCGTTGGCGTGCATAAGATACACAGTTTTTGTACACATATGATACGCATCTACCCCACAACCCTAATTCAACCTATTGCGTAGCATATGCATGCCAAAGTCCATTTTTGTGTATCAATACCACACATTTTGTTTTTATTCGCGTAATATTTAAATGTAATTTCATGAGATCGGGTTGGAATGTAACGATTACCGGTTTGACGATAAATCATGATACATTTCTTACAGTTAGTTATTACAGTTTCCTATTTTAGTTATCATTATAACCGTATTCGATTAGCACGATTTAAACAACTGAGGATAAATAATACTATCCAGTATAAAACACAGTTTTAAGTAACAGTGTCGCGTGCGCACAGCAGCAGAGGAGTTTCGTTTCGAGTGAAAACAGGGCAGAAAAGCTGGGAGGATTTAAAAGAGTGCTAAGGGAATTATACAAATGAATATATGAATTATATGAATGTACCTCTGAAGGGTCTGACTGTCTTCAGAAACGATGTAATGCCTAAACGATGTGTTCTTAATCGCAATGCTGCTTTGTTCGCGGAGGTTACGGGAAACAGCTGTAACGCTGCTGCGCCAGAAGCGCCACCTGCTGGCAGGGAGTGGGTTTACTGAGACTGACGTTTTGGGGAAAAACTGACCGGATTCATATGCCCCGCTGTAAATGTTGACCGGTTGATGAAACATAAGCTTATGTGGACTCTACACATTTAAACATTTCAGATAAGCTATCTAGAATTATTTATGAAGCAGATAAAATACATATAATTTATTAATCAATTATAATTTTGACTTAACCCGTTTCTTTATTTAAAGGGTAAAATGCACCGTAAAAAAAAAAGTGAGCAAACTTAAAATTAAGGCAACCAGCTTCAGCAGATTTGTGAGTTTTCTCAACTTGTTTTAAGTTTATACTACAGAAAGTTGAGAACTCAATTTCCTAAAAAACAAGTTGATAATACTTGAAAACTCACAGCGGAGGCACCAAGAAATTGATTGATTAATTGATTGATAAATAAAAAACTGGTGATATATGGACACCAAGGTGGTAAGTTTGGTGTACAGCGGTATCAGAGTGGATTGCTCCGCATGAGCATAATATTTCAAGGAGTGTGTGGTTCACCAGTGACAGTACACCCACTTTAGACTAAATGATTTTAATCAGGAAAGTGATTGTTTTTGATACAGATGTTATCTGAGCAGCTGCAGCAGTGATGTCCCGTGCTCCTCCAGAGCCGCTCTTCATTCTGAGGGGTTCCGGGGCCGCAGTGAACAGCCTGAGCTTCTGCTGCGGTGGCCACGGACCACCTTCTCTCTACTCTGGGTTGGTGGGAACTTATTAAATAAACCATCGGCATTTTTGATTGCCTTAATTGTCCGTGTACGGTAATCTTGGTGTTGGTGTGATTCAGGTCAGGCAAAGGTGCAATCCATCTGTGGAACCTGAGCACCAGGAGAGCAGAGCGCGTTCTAGAGAGCCACGCTGGCAACTCGGTTATCTGGCTCCAGTCTCTCAAAGACAGCAGAAGCAGATTGATCAGGTAAAGGAGAGGGGGGATATCAGCCCTTAGTCTGTCAAGCTGTGCATCATTACTGTCATGTGACCATGTCAAATCTTAAAGCAGTGGTTCACTTCCAGAATGAACATTTCTCACCCTCATGTCATCCAAGATGTTCATAATATTATTATTATTACGGGACATTATTATGAGAGGATTTCTGCATCGTGGAAAGCATAGGGCCCGATCTTTACTTCTTCCCACTGTTTGTCTTGGTCTAAAAGCGGTTCAGCTCATTGTGATACTGCTGTAGTGGGCTTGTTTTTTGTGCATGTGTTCAGTCAGGGTCGGGACATGCGGCTGTGCGTGTGGGATCTGTCTGAAGACCGCAGCGCAGTGACAGACTCTCTCCTGACCGCCAGTGTGGGCTTCTGTCAGTGCTCTCTGCTGGAGACCCGACCCGGAGCCGCTCTGCTGGCCCACCCCACAGAACACATGGAGGAGGTGAGGGACCGCGTCACACACACTTCACAACAACACTGCACTCCCCTTTCTGAGAATGTAAAGGGTTAATCAAAATTCTGTCATTGAGCACGTTTATATGCTCACAATTCACAAATTTCAGCTTATTAAAATAACCAGATTTCCCCGTTTACATGCACATCCGTAACCTGACAATGCATGTACATTACTTCATTAATAAATCAGGTTATTTCTCTGTAGTGACATCAAAATATAATCACATCTGACTCAGTTGTGATGTTAAATA
The DNA here is from genome assembly GCA_027564155.1 of Gymnocypris eckloni scoliostomus. Classification (NCBI taxonomy): domain Eukaryota; kingdom Metazoa; phylum Chordata; class Actinopteri; order Cypriniformes; family Cyprinidae; genus Gymnocypris; species Gymnocypris eckloni. Next base: position 28,342,070 of record CM050414.1, read on the forward strand.
AAGCTTGCATCATGTCAGCGGGAAACTTACAGCTCATATATGTGACCCTGGACCACAAGACCAGTGAAACTGATTCATAAATCATCTGAAAGCTAAATAAATAATATTTCCATTGATGTATGGTTTATGATAGGAGAATATTTGGCTGAGATATAACTATCTGAGGGTGCAAAAAAATCAAAATATTGAGAAAATCATCTTTAAAGTTGTCCAAATGAAGTTCTTAGTAATGCATATTACTAATCAAAAATTAAGTTTTGATATATTTACAGTAGGAAATTTACAAAATATCTTCATGCAACATGATATTTACTTAATATCCTAATGATTTTTGGCATAACAGAAAAATGTATAATTTTGAGCCATACAATGTATTGTTGGTTATTGCTTCAAATATAGCTGTGCTGTTTATGACTGCTTTTGTGCTCCAGGGTCACATATTACCCTCTCATGCAGTTATTAATGCAGCGTTTTGACTAAACCACTGCATAAGATGAGAACACCTTTTTATAAAAAAGTATCTTCTTTGTCTAAATGCACTTAAATATGCAATAACGATGCGTTCCCGTCATGTGCGCACTTCAATAAGCTGACATAGAACAGGTTATTGCGTTTACGTGCCACGTGAAATCGGAGTAAGAGGCAAAAACTACCGGTTTATGCTTACGCCGTTTATGACCTTACTCCAATAAAAGAAAACGGTTACCGCGTTTACATGACCACATGTAGTTTCAGCTTATTAAGCATAATCGGCTTAAGAACGTGCACGTAAACATGCATTTACATTTTTGGGTGAACTATCCCTTTAAGATGCTGATGTCAATAATCAGAATCTAGGATAACAAATGAAATGATGCTGGAAATAAATGCCTGTGGACTTTTGGTTAAAAATTAAACTCGTGGGTTTTCCACCAGGCAGAATAATTCTTTACATGTCAATTATTTTGCATGTTTTGCTTTGTAATTAATAAATGTTACTTGAGCACCAAATCGGAATATTAGAATGATTTCTGAAAGATCATGTGACCACTGAAGACTGGAGTTATAGCTATGGAAAAGTTTGCTTTACAATCAGAGGAATAAAATACATTGCAAAATATAAAACAAAACAAAATATTAAATATAAACAATTTTATAAATTGTAATATTTCACACAGTATTACTGTTTTTACTGTATTTTTGATTTATATGCAAATAAATGCAGCTTTGGTGTGAGACTTGTGAAACATAAAACAATCAATTAAATGTAAAATGCTGTATGTTTAAGGTAGTTAACCAAGCAGTCTTCTGAATGTCCAAAAAGAGCTAAATATTGACAGATTAATAAGCATAGCAGGTATGGAACCAGCACTAGTTGGTCAAGTCAAATGACTATTTCAATCATTGTTTGAATCATGTTGATTTGAGATGGTCGAGATCATTTTAGGTAAGATTGATTCAGACTGTCTGTGTGATTTGTGCGGTCGAGCAGGCATCAGAAAGCCGAGAGTGTGAGTTCTGTCTTCTATTGCATCCAGATCCAGTCTGAGCCGTCACTCGATCTACATCTACCATGCTTCAGCTACCAGCAGCCAGACCAAACACAGCCTCAATGTTGCTGTTATCCTCGTCCGTTCGTCCTACAATGCTCCGTATGCATCTCCCTTCCTCTCCTTCTCATCAGTCCATGCGCCGTGCCACTGCACTTGATCACTAATCGTACCATCAACAACGCTGACGTGATTGGAAGTGGTCGAGGCTACGAGCCACATTCAGTTGATGTGAAACTATTCCCACATGTGTTTAACTTGCAACACCCCCACCTCCGAAATATAGATATTTTATATATTTGAAATGCATATCAAATGTATTTAAACAAATAATTATAATTTTAATATTATGTAATACATAAATCAATTAGAAGATTATATATATAAAAATTAAAAGCATAAAATGAAAATCCTTTGAATATAAATGTAATAAATAAATGTGTGTGTGTGTGTGTGTGTGTGTGTGTGTGTGTGTGTGTGTGTGTGTGTGTGTGTGTGTGTGTGTGTGTGTGTGTGTGTGTGTGTGTGTGTGTGTGTGTGAGAGATGCATTCAATAGTAATTATTTTTAATTATTTAAAAATAGTTACATTCTTTAAATATTTATAGATATTTTTATAGATATTTATGTGTGTATGTTTTTTTATTAAATAAAACCATAAAATAAATTGAATATAATCCATTTTATAAATAATAAAATATAAACAAAATCATAAATTAGATAATTAATTGAATATACCTTTAATATTTTAAGTATAAATGTAACATTGTAACACTGAGACACATCTGTGCGTACACTTTTTTATGCTTGTACCTATAAATGTTAGAGAGAGGCATCTCTCATCCTCCCCAGGTTCATATATATTAAATAGATTTATGAACTTTTTTACATTTTTCTTTATTAAAATTCATAATTTTTATAATTGTTAAACAAAATCTTATAAATATATATATATTGTGTTTTAACTACAGTAGTCAGCATTTGAAGTGGATCAAAACCTTTCATCAAAGTTTTCCTAAAACCAAAATGTCTTCGGACAACTTTGATCAATGTTTTGATCCACTTCAGATTACTACTGTACATATATATAACTTCGTATTCAATATAGTGTGCACTACCCAGTGTACTCCTTTCCCTGTATAGTGTTCAAGCGTATGGAAACGTTATATCCTGCTTCTACAGCTCCATCCCAACTTGTGCTCACTAATGAAAGCCTTGTCAAAGCCATCAAGGTAATAACCGTCACCAGATCACTGCAGGCAAACAGCACCACTATACGTCTCTTAAAACAAAAACAATGCTGCAAGGCATGCTGGGAGTCCGGAACTCAAACCTCGACCTCATCTAGGTCTTCTGGTTTTCTCGGGGCTTTCATGTTTAGCGTTCCGGTGAGGCTGACAGTGCTGGGCTTTAATTAATAGACTCGCTGTTATTTATTGACTGTCTAACTCTCTCTCTCTAGCATGGGGGGGGAGCTGCACTTCTCTACTGTTTATAGTTACAGGCGTAAACACGTGTAGAACGCGCAGATGTGTCTTAGTGTTAAAATATGAATAGGTCTGAAGTCAGAGATGTTAAATTGAGCTTAATTAGGAGGATTCTTAATCATGGCTGCCTGTGCAATCAAGCCAGACACATTGGCCTCAACCAGTTCCTCAGGAGTTATTACAGTGTTATCGTATGCTTGTTATTTACAGTGACCCAAAAATGTGATCTTATTAAAAAAAACAAGCCATTGCATTAGCTAAAATATTAAACCAAGTTGCGTTTATTAAACAAAAGTTTTTGCTCATCTTTTGAGCAAAAGATTCCTGGACTATGATGCAAATGTTTGGAAGCATTCTGCTTGTCAAACAAAAGTGATTCATGCTCAAGGATAATGTGATGAACTGCAACTTGTGTGTACTTGAGAAGAGCTGATTATACATCATCATTAGTTTGCAAATGTTTCTTGTTTTGAGATTGTGTTGTTCAGTGCCACTCTTGTAGTTGCATGGATCTGTGCATGCATGCTCATACCATTTCGGATAGTGTTAGTCAGAAACATTAGTTGTTGTTATTATGAATGGTCATGGCCCTTCTGTGTTGGAAACTGTTGTGTTTTTGCCTCTTTTTGGAGTCAGACGAGTCCAGACTTGATGAGGCAGCGTGCAGGAAAACGGGAAGCTGCTGGCAATCAGCCCAATGTTAGCTGCGCTCGCTTACCACCTGTGAACATGCATCACGGCAAACCAACAGAGCAGCTGTCTAATGCACATCTGTGCAGAGCTCTTCTGTGAATATAGATTATTTACTCATTTTAGCGTGGATGTGAGGATAACATCTGCTAAAAATTGGAGAGAATTAATAACCGAGTATGAATCATTGACACAGCGGCGTTAACATCAAGGTGTGCATTCAACGTGCAGTACTTCAGCATTAATAGAGCTGGCTCCTAATAACCCCCTTAAACGTGAATCTGCTCACAGGAAAAATTCAGCAGTGAAAACTACTTAAAGTTGTTGTTTTGCAGGTGAGTGTGGTGGAGATGCGGAGCTGGACTCCAGTTTGCTCTCTGAAACCAGAGTCGAAGCTGGGGATGCTCATGTGTATGAAGATGTGGCAGGTAAGAGTCACAGCAGTCCGTGTGTGTGTGTGTGTGTGTGCGTGTGTGTGTGTGTGTGTGTGTGTGTGTGTGTGTGTGTGTGTGTGTGTGTGTGTGTGTGTGTGTGTGTGTGTGTGTGTGTGTGTGTGTGTTTTATTTATATTCATATTTATTTATATTACAGCACATTTTTTTGCTAATAAATTAGGAGGATTTGTAAATGAGTATATTTTTTATTTTGCACTGCTGATATTTGCTTGATTACTTGCACTGTTCTAATGTTAAAAGTAGTTAGCATTGCACAAAACCCTAAACTGACATTTGCAGGAAAAAAATAAACCTTGACTTTTTCATACATGCAAGAACTTTGCATGTTCACGCTATATTGTTTCCAATTTATGAATATCTCGTTTCTCTTGCATGCGTGACCATGTTCTTGGTTGCACTGGAAAGTCTCATATCTTTATTTCAGCCCTGTCTGGTTTTGCAAGGTTTGTTATAATGTTGTTTTTCTTCCAAGTTTGGCATCATCAAGCATTGTCTTTCGAAGTACTGACAAGCAAGCCTAGAGCTCACAGAGAAACCGAGCAGTTGGCAAGTGTGTGAAGCGACAGAAGTGATCTGATTTATGAATGCGACCTGTCCGGGTCCCCCCCCCGCTGCACTGTAATCATAGTGTTTGGAACAACTTCACTTCAGTGCCGTATATCAACTGTACATGTGTGTTTTGTAAACACAGCCCCCATTTAAAGAAACCTATACTCTTTTTCACAGATAATTAATATCTCTTTTTGCAGTATTTGCGGTTTTTCCATCTGTAGACTTGAAGTAAAAAAAAAAAGAATGTCAGGTCATTTGACAGCAGGGTGGAGTTTGCTCGCAGTTAATTGGCAGAGCTAATCAAAGCAGTTCGATGAACGCAGTACGGCTGCAGGCGCTTTCGATGGTTGTATCAGTGACGGCCAATGAAAAGACTGCTGTTGTAAGTCAGTTTGTTTTTCACCAGCGTTCCCTCATCCTTTTTCTTGTCTTGTGTAGACAGTGGGGCGCTGCATGTATTAGAATGGATCATTGAGGAATAAAAGAGGCACACCACAGGCAACATTTACATTATATTTAGTCATTTAGCAGATGCTTTTATCCTAATCGACTTACAAATGAGGGCAATAGAAGCAATCAAAACCAACAAAAGAGCAATAATAAGTGCTCTGACAAGTCTCGGTTAGCCTAACACCGTACACAGCAAGTTTTTTTTTTAAGAAAATAAATAGATTAAATATAAAAAGGCTAAGGACTCAGCTGCTGGGATTAAGTTGGGCAGGTCATTCCACCAGGAGGCAATATTTAATTTAAAAGTCTGTGAAAGTGATTTTGTGCCTCTTTGAGATGAATAATAATGTCGTTCACTTGCAGAGCGTAAGCTTCTAGAGGCACATAATAAGTCTGAAGAACTGGATTTAGGTAAAGGGGTGCAGAGCCAGAGGTGGTTTTGTAGTTAAACATTAATGCTTTGAATTTTATGCGAGCAGCTAGCCAGTGCAAATTGATAAACAGAAGTGTGTCATGCATTCTTTTTGGCTCATTAAAAATTAATATTGATGCCGCGTTCTGGATTAATTGTAAAGGTTTGATGGAACTGGCTGGAAGACCTGCTAAGAGAGCATTGCAATAGTCCTGTCTGGACAGAACAAGAGCCTGAACAATGAGTTGTGAAGCATGCTCTGAAAGAAAGGGCCTGATCTTCTTGGTGTTGAATAAAGCAAATCTGCAGGACCGGGCAGTTTTAGTAATGTGGTCTGAGAAAGTCAGCCGATCATCAATCACAACTCCAAGGTTTCTGGCTGTTTTTGAAGGAGTTATGGTTGATGAGCCTAACCGGAAGGTGAAATTGTGATGAAGTGATGGGTTTGTTGAAAGCAGTTCTGTCTTGGCAAGGTTAAGTTGAAGCTGATGGTCCTTCATCCAGCAAGAAATGTCTGTTAGACAAGCTGAGATGCGAGCAGCTATCGTCAGATCATCAGGAGGGAATGAGAGATAGAGTTGAGTATAATCAGCATAGCAGTGATATGAAAAGCCATGTTTCTGAATGACCGAGCCTAGTGAAGCCATGTAGACAGAAAAGAGAAGTGGTCCAAGAACTGAGCCCTGAGGCACACCTGTAGCTAGATGTTGCAGCTTAGATACATCACCTCTCAAAGTTACCTTGAAGGGATGGATGGATGGATGGATGGATGGATAGATAGAGTATAGATGGATGGATAGAGTATAGATGGATGGATAGAGGATGGATGGGTGGATGGATGGATGGATAGAGTATAGATGGGTGGGTGGATGGGTGGGTGGATGGATGGATGGATAGAGTATAGATGGGTGGGTGGATGGATGGATGGATGGATGGATAGAGTATAGATGGGTGGGTGGATGGATGGGTGGATGGGTGGGTGGATGGATAGGTGGATAGAGTATAGATAGATAGATAGAGTATAGACAGATAGTGTATAGATGGATGGATAGTGTATAGATGGATGGAGAGAGTATAGATGGGTGGGTGGATGGATGGGTGGATGGGTGGGTGGATGGATAGGTGGATAGAGTATAGATAGATAGAGTATAGACAGATAGTGTATAGATGGATGGATAGTGTATAGATGGATGGAGAGAGTATAGATGGATAGATGTAGATGGATAGACAGATAAAAAGATAGATATACTGTAGATGGATATATAGATAGATGTGCATACAATAAAAAGAAAACGAGTGGATAGAATAGAGAAAGCTAGTGTTAGAGGCTTTTTTTGTTAAAGAAAACAAGCAGTTAGAAAACTAATTGAGAGTTCATTGTTAGAGGGTCAAGTTTTTTTATATTTTTTTTTTTATATAAAAAAAAATGGAATGAGAATAGAGAGTGCCAGAGTTAGAAGGTCAAATAAAGATGGAAGAGATGTGTTTTTAGCTGTTTGTTGGAGATGGATAAGGACTCAGCGGCTGGGATTGAGTTGGTCAGGTCATTCCAGCAGGAGGGATCATAAATGTAAAGGTGCATGAAAGTGATTTTGTGCCTCTTTGGGATGCACAATAATGCGCCGTTTACTCGCAGAACTACTGACGTCTAACAGTGAATCGCTCCGAGCTGTTGTCTCCTCAGACGAGGGGATCTGTTACTGTCACGACCCGTCTACACAGATGAGGAGCCCAGCGTGAACGTGTTGAGCAGTCTTCACTCGGTGTGGCACACTTGGCCCAGTCACTTCCCCAGCGGCTCTAACACATGCTCGCTCCCGGTGTCAGTCAATCATGAGGCAGATGTCTTATTATCCTCATGATCCCTGCTGGTGCAGACTGCCGTTTCACACACACACACACACACACACACACACACACACACACACATGCACAGTTATACACACACACACACAGTTATACACACACACACACACACATCAATATCAATATCTCATGTACGTCTAATCTAAAAGTACAGACTGAGATGCTTTTCACAATTTTCCAACCAATCAGAAGCCGCAGGGCTCGATCACAACCGAGACAGGAAAAAAGTCAAAAAGTGCCAAACGAGACTAAAGCCAAACCCAAACGAAAGCATTACTTAATATGGCATTTAATCTGTTCCAACACAAAGCGCTTAAAGAAAGAAAATAAATCTGTTGTCAGTTCTACTGGCAGCTTGATGGAAGAGACTCGTTCAAAGAGAAGAGAAGAGCACGATCGCCTGTCTGTGTGTGTGTGTGTGTGTATAACTGTGTGTGTGTGTGTGTGTGTGTGTGTGTGTGTGTGTGCATGTATAACTCTGTGTGTGTGTGTGTGTGTTTGGCCTATTCAGTGTTGCTTTTGTTAGTTAAAACTATAAAAAAAATATTTTTTTGTTTATTGAAAAAAACAAAAAATAGCTGAATAAAATAAATATAACATAAATATTTTAATTAATAAAATCAATTTAAAAACAAATTGATAATGGGGTAGGTCAGCTTCATTCAGCTTGTCTACATACAAGTATGTCTGTCACTTTCTCAGCGGTTTAATTTAGAGCTGTTAATCGTGATTAATCATGTTTAATCGCATCCAAAATAAAAGTTTTTGT
>CM050414.1:28355278-28390278 GCA_027564155.1 Gymnocypris eckloni scoliostomus
TCTTCTCCCACAATACCGTGCACATATAAATGCTTTTGTATTTATATTTATACAGCATTCTTAAAAAATGAGCATGCACCAGAGCCATGCTTTATCTTGCATAACACTTTACTCGTCTGAAAGGTAATGCCTCATTAGCAGCCATATTCTCTGCTGATTTCAGATTCAATATTTCATAAGCGGCGAGAAATCTGTGTGAAAAGGCTGTGATATACAACAGTCCTGTGCATGGATTGTTATTCTTTCCAGCGCCTTCTACACATGAATGGATGAACTCCCAAACCTTCCTCCATATATTGTCCTGCATGCAAAATGTATCTGCAGTAATAAGCGTTTATTCACAAAATAGGAGCTGTATCGACGGTTCGGTTTATTTTGCATGTCCAAAAGAAATGTGATTTAAAATGTAATTCTTGGCAGAAAGGGCTTGAAAAAGAGCTGCTTGGAAAAGCAGTCGGCGTGGGTTTAAATTCCCCTGAAGTGCAGCGCAGTGTGACGTCCAGACAGCCGCTGTGAGCTCTTCCCACAGACGGAGATGTGTGTGGCGGTGAGCTGGGGTATCTGCCGCTTGACGAACGACCCGCGAGAGGTAATAAAAACATCAGAACCTCGCAGGCTGCTAACCAAACAAAAAACACATCTGCAATAAAAGGAACAGTAGTTCACAGCGGGAGGCTCTACGAAAGGCTGGGCGAAGCAACGTCAACTTAACCTGCAGAACGCTAACAAGCACCGCTATTCTTATTTATTCATTCACTTGTTTTAGTCATACGTGCAGTCAAGTTTTTGAACAGTATGATTTTCATGTGTTTTAAAGAGGTCACCAAGCCTGCATATATTTGATCCAAAGTACAGCAAAAACAGTAACATTTTGACACTTTTACTGTTTAAAATGTATATTTGAATATATGTTTATGTGATCAAATCTGAATTTGAATTGGTTATGATATGCTCTTTTAAATGTTTTTGAAAGAAGTATCTTATGCTCACCAACCCTGCATTTATTTGATCCAATAAACTGTAATATTGTGAAATTATTTTACTATTTAAAATAACTGCTTTCTATTTGAATTTATTTTAAAATGTAATTTATTCATGTGATGCAAATCTGAATTTTCAGCATCATTACTCCAGTCTTCAGTGTCACATGATCTGCAGAATTAATTATAATATTCTGATTTGCTGCTCAAATTTTTTTATTATTATTATGATTGTTGAAAACAGCAGAATATTTTTTTTCAGGTTTCTTTGATGAATAAAAATTGTTGTAACATTATAAATGTCTTTATCATCACTTTTGAACAATTTAAAGCATGCTTGCTAAATAAAAATATTAATTTCTATCATTTATTTCCCCAAAAATATACTGACTCCAAGCTTTTGAATGGTATAGTTTATAATGTTACAAGAGCTTATTATTTCAGATAACTGCTGATGGGATCTTTCTATTCATCAAAGAATCCTGCAAAAAATTACTCAACTGTCTTAAATATTGATAATAATAATAATAATGTTTCTTAAACAGCCAATCAGAATGATTTCTGAAGATCATGTGACACTGAAGACTGGAGTAATGATGCTGAAAATACAGATTTGCATCACAGGAATAAATTACATTTTAAAATAAATTCAAATAGAAAGCAGATTAAAATAATTTCACAATATTACAGTTTTTTGGATCAAATAAATGCAGGCTGGTGAGCATAATATACTACTTTAAAAAGCATTTAAATGAGCATATCATAACCAATAACCTTCATTTTATGTTTTATTTCTTCAAAAACATAGTACATTATTGATGTCTTGCATTGTTATTAGTCACATCTTATTTCTTGCAACAGTAAAAATGTAAATATTGCCATGATGTGCATTTTTAGTCTCACGTTTGTTTTCATGATGAAATAGGAAAGCAGTTTTAATGACGAGATTAATGCTTTCGACGCTTTGCTGAAACCCGCCAGCAGTCCATAAGCTTGTGTACGTGATCTGAAGAAAAGCACGCAGCTCTTATCAAGCACAGATAAGCATTGATTCACCGAGTCGGTGGACTCGAGCGGCCGTATCGGTCACAGGCTTGACTAAGAGTGATTACGCTTCGCATGTGTGATCGCAGCCGTTTGTGTAATGCTAAAAAGCAAGACGTTTGTTGATCAAGATTTGGCTATGGGTGGTTAGCCTCGCTCCTGACTCTTGACAGATGTGGAAGGACAGGGTTTTAGAGGGTGAGGCTGTATGTGTGTAAAGATTAGTGTAAATCAAGCATGGCTGTCTTTGCATGCTGTTGGAGACGTGCTGACAGCACTCACAGGTGCATCTCCACATCTCTTCACTTTTAGTCTCTACATTCCTGCCGCTCTTCTCAATGAAACGGCCCTCGCTTCTGCTATCACAGCAGACTCTGTGCTTCAGGTGTCCAGCGTCTGTCAGCACTCGACCGGAGGGATCCTGGAACGAGGAAGAGGGATGCTTTGTACATTCCTTCGATGTCATCAATAATATTAGACTTTGATTTAAATGTTTCAGTGCTGTTGTACCAAGTCTTTTTTTACTTGGTGCAATGCTCAAAATCGAGAACTGTGGGGTTGAAAAAATGCGTAATTCGCTATAAAAATGCTAGAGCATCCTTCATCTGTCCTGGACCGTCAGGCTCAAGTGGACAGGTGATGATAACTGGTTTCAGTGATCAGTGTGAGGTCAGAAGAGTCTGCCAAGTCCATGCCGGAGAGACCAACATATCGTGCTTTGAACATCCGTTAGTTGCTGCCAAACATCGATCGCACTTAGCTTTTTAATTGGCAACCCACTCGTTGCGCGCTTGTCTCGTTGCATTGCTTTCAACAAATGATCTGATTTTAATTATTATTTGTTTTGTAGGTCAACTTAGAAATTAGCATCACTGTTGTTCCCTTGACAAAACAGTCAATAGGATTTTTCCATTGACCTGAATGATAAAAAAGATAACAAGCTCTGTGACCAACAGATTTTTATAGTTATGTTTTGTTCCTCAAGATAATCTTTACAATTGAACACAAAGTTTTGAAGCATAAATGCAAACACTTGAAGGAAAATGTTATTAAATTCAAGTTTTGTGGAAAGCACTTTTGATGATACAAATCAATTCAAAGCAGCTTTACAGAAAATGTTAAGTTTCTACGTTATATTTAGGAGTAAGTTATTAGTGTGACTATTTTCAAGACACGTGAAAGCTTAAAACATCACATTTTGGGGGATGTCTTTGGTCACACTTCATTTTAAGGTCAAATTCCTGCTATTAAGAAACCATTAACTATTCATTTTGCTTCAATAAACTCCTAATTTGCCGCTTACATAGACTCTAAAAGTTTTTGAAAATTAATATTTTTCATGTTTTATAAAGAGGTCTCTTCTGCATTTATTTGATCCAAAGTACAGCAAAAACAGTAAAAATATTTGAAATATTTTTACTCTTTAAAATAACTACTATATTTGAAATATTTTTACTCTTTAAAATAACTACTATATTTGAAATATTTTTACTCTTTAAAATAACTACTATATTTGAATATATTTTTTAAATGTAATTTATTCCTGTGATTTTAAAACAGATTTTTTGTTCAGTATCATTTCTCCAGATCACATGATCCTTCAGAAATTTCTGCTCAAAAAACATTTATTTCTATTATTATATTGAAAACAGCCGAGTAGATTGTTTTCAGGTTTCTTTGATGAATGCTGTTCAGAAGAAAAGCATTTATCTGAAATGGAAATCTTTGTAACATTATAAATGTCTGTATCATCACTTTTTATTAATTTAAAGCATCCTTGCTAAATAGAAGTATTAATTTCTTTCCTCCCTAAAAATAAATACAAATACTGACTCCAAGCTTCTGAATGGTATAGTGTATAATGTAACAAACGCTTTTTATTTCAGATAAATTCTGATCTTTGGATATTTCTATTCATTAAAGAATCCTGAAAAAATGTACTCAACGTGTTAAATATTGATAGTAATCATAAATAAATTTTTTGAATGGCAAATCAGCATATTATAATGATTTCTGAAGGATCGTGTGACTCTAATTACTGGAGTAATAATGCTGAATATCTCCAGTTGAAGAATATCTCAAGCTTGTAATAACCAGATGCAACCACAAGTGCATCAATTCAACTTATTTCCAAGTTCAGGACTCTTTCAGTTGTCCCTCCGTTAGCCGTTGTGTAGTATAACCAAGTAAACGTGTTATCTTCCAGTCCACCGTTGGGCCTAAGGCGAGGTTTGAGGTTAATCGCTGACAGAACAAGCATATGTGTGTACGTTGCGTGCACAGATGACCGTTTGCTATGCATCCCCCATCAGGAATCAATGGAGAAATGAAGGATAGTTCATAAAGACTGACCTCTTTGATGTCTGCAAGTTCATTGTAGTCCATAAATGAAAGCTAATAACCATCATTCTCAGCCCCTAAAGACTGTGCATTCGACCGAGATCCAATATGTTACAGACATCATTTAAATAAAGCATTTGTGTGGAGAAGCAACAGCCAGATGTGCTAATTTAGCAAGACTTCAGGATTAAACCCAGCCCGTAATGTTTCATCTCTTCTAAAACACCCTGAAAGTTGTAGGAAAATTCAGTTCATGTGATTATAAAAAATAAAAATGAAAGTGTGGCGATCTGTAAATCTTTCCTAATGGTTATTTCTCGCTACAGGCCTCGCTTTATAAACACCCATTTACCTTTTTTATCGCTTTGCTGTGACCTCTTAATTAAATGAATGTATTTTCCTGACACAAACTATGGGAAGCATAACAAACACAGATAGACACATTAACCCATCATTATCAGCTCTGTAATATGGACCAGATGGGCTTTAGTTCAGGCATACCAACCTCGGCTCGGAGCGATTCATCTTTTGGCTGTCCCTCTTGGCCGCAGCATGCAAACCCGTCTCTCTCTTTCCCTTTGTGGGAACGTTTCTGCTCGCAGGTGATATCATGCACCAGAATTTTGATTTGGGCTATGATGCAAAGTGATTTGAGAAACGAGCAAAGCTTGTTTTTCCTGCTCTGTTAAAGAATAATGTTAGGGACGGTGTTCCCGGCGCATTCTTCTATCCGCTTGGGTCAGGAATACCTGACTGGCTTATATCTTCCACATGCAGGAGTGACTGGCTCTGATTTTCCAGACAGAAACAGGAGCACGCCGACAAATTCTTCACTGTCTTCTCCCGCATGAGACCATTAGTCTCTCCGGACACCGCTTATGAAGTCAATTTTACGCTGTCCAGTTCGATTCCAGCTTTGGGACCAGATGCCTCCCGTGAGAAACGGCATATACACACACACACACACACACACACACACACACACACACACACACACACACACACACACACACACACACACTAGCACACACAGCACACACACACACACACACACACACACACACACACACACACACACACACACACACACACACACACACACACACACACAGTTGGTTTTATACAGCACACACAGGACATGCTTATACACACACAACGCACACACAACACAGCCTCACACACACACACACACACACACACACACAGCACACAACACACACACACAGTACACACACAGCGCACACACACACACACACACACACACACACATACACACACACACACACACACACATACACACACACACACACACACACACACACGCACACACACACACACACACACACACACGCACACACACACACGCACACACACACACACACACACACACACACACACACACTCGCTGAGTACATCTGCGCTTTTCTCCAGGAAATACCTCGAGAACGTCCTCAAAGGAGAGATAATGAGCTCTTGGTAATACTTTATAATACGTCACATTGTTGCCCATTACTGAGATTGATGTGGTCTCCTGGCCGCCGTAGATCACCGAGAGCAAGGGAAGGTAATCTTTAGCGTCGCGCGGTTGACCAGACCTTTCAATGCAAATGCAATTCACCAGAGACTGTTAAAACAACAAGGCCTTCACAAACAAAGCAGTCCTTGCTCGGTGACACAGGTAACCCTAACGTCTAATGCTCCAATCCAAATAGTGTTTTACGGCCGACGATTGAGGCTCACGCATTCTCTCTGCCAGGTTCAACAGCTCTTTAGCCGTTCATTTGCGGCTCAATCATCAGATCAGCCTGAAGGTGGCTGCTGGGGAATTGCTCTCGCTCTATGGCCTGGTCTTTTTATGGATTTAGATTTGCTCTCGCTCAGGTCATTAAACCACAAGCTCATTTGTTTCTGGTAAATAGTTTACGCGTCGTGCATTTAAACGGTAATGCTTTCTAGCTGCCTGAGACGAGTAAGCACGTATGGCGACAATTGCCACGATTCGTTTCAATTCAGGTTTATTTGTATTGCACTTTTCATAGTTAGTAAGGTGCACTCAAAAGATGTTTCATGTTTTATAAAGAAATCTCTTCCGCTCACCAAGCCTGCATTTATTTGATCCAAAGTACAGCAAAAACGGTAACATTTGAAATATTTTTACTATTTAAAATAACTGATTTCTATTTAAATATATTTTAAAATGTAATTTATTCCTGTGATTTTAAAGCTGAATTTTTAGCATCATTACTTAAGTCACATGATCCTTCAGAAATCGATATTCTGATTTGTTGCTCAAAAAAAAACATTTATTACTATTATGTTGAAAACAGCGGAGTATAATTTTTTTCAGGTTTCTTTGAATCTGATTAATAGAAAGTTCAAAAGAAAAGCATTTATCTGAAATAGAAATCTTTTGTAACATTATAAATGATTTTATCATCACTTGTGATCAATTTAAAGCATCCTTGCCAAATAAAAGTATTCATTTCTATAATTTATTTCCCAGTTGGCATGATATAAATCGTTTCATAGCAGCTTCACAGAAAACGTAAGTTTGTATTGTAAAGTTTCTACATTGTATTTAATAGTATCTTATCAGTGGTGACTCTTAAGTTGATGTCCATATGGCAGAAATGTACAGTAAAATCCATGCAGTTAGTTTATGACGTGATCAAACAGACAGTGAACACTAGTAACTTACAGCAAAACGTATAGTTTCGCATCTGATATTCAATGAACCGTTTGTTAATTAAAGTCCTGCATTTGTCTATCGCGGCTCCTTTGGGTTGATGTGTGACTTGTGTGTCCTTACAGATGCACGACTCTGTTCAGATGACCAATCCTGGGGTCTCCCAGCTGTGTATTCGTGCCGACGGAAAGATCCTCGCCACGGCGGGATGGGACGACAACATCAGAGTCTTCGGCGGGAAGAAACTGAAGCCGCTGGCTGTTCTGCAACATCATACTGACATGGTGAATAGTGTGGCCTTCTCAGACCATCAGGACCCCACACAGAGACTTTTGGCCGCGGGGTCCAAGGACCAGCGGATCAGTGTGTGGTCTATATATAGCCAAAGTTGAGTTTGAAAGACACAGGCCCACTTTACCGTTTCCTTCAAACTGATTGTTGCAAATTACTGACTTTACTTGCATTCTTGAACGAGGTGTTAATATATTGTCTTTCAATGAAAGCGCCTAAACTAGTGGCTGACTGACATTTTGAGGCGGAGCTACAACATAGTCTCATTTAACAGTTTATTTGTAATTTTTTGTATAAGGACTTGAGATCTTGTATTTGCATACAAGGTTCTTAAAGTGCCCTTATTATGGATTTTTGAAAATGATCTTTCATGCATGAGTAAGTGAATGAAAACATCCTGCAAAGTGTTAAATCTGAAAGAGCTCCGTGTATAAAGTTATTGTCTCTCAAAAGATAGAGTTGACTCTGAATCGCTTTAATTAGTTGTTTTGAAACCGAATCCAAGCCGTCTGATGTTGACGTCAACATGAAACATTAACGTATTTCCCGCTCACTTGTTGCGCATGCAGACCTGGGAAAACATCTCCCCCAATTGCGATTTTATATCTCATAATTCTGTGAAATTAAACAGAATTGTGAGATAAAAAGTTTTTTAAAAATTGTATTCAGTGGTGGAAACGGGCTTCCATAAGGCTGTGAAGAATCAATGGTCCAAGTAAATTTTACAGCAATACCACAGTAGTATAGCCCCAACCTTGTGTTGTGCCCCCATTTTACTGCAGACCGCTACAGTGTTTCCCACAGACAACACTCTGTGTGTGGCAGGGCTTCCCCGTGGGATATATAGACCGTTCACGTTAACAGCTCTGTGTAAAACCATCAGTCCATTTACACATTGGTCTGAATGAAAATTCAAACTCATTCTTTGCCACTAGGTGCCGCTTTTGGAGCAGTAAAAATATCTGTTTCAAGGTTCAAGGTTTCTTTATTCGTCACATAACGAATAAAGAAAGTTTCCCGGTAACGGCTGTACACAAAGCAGCACAGCACTCACAAACACTGCTTTATGAAATGGAAATGAAATCGGACCAATCACCGCAGATTAGCGTCATGCAAAGGAGGGGTTTGTAAAAATTAATCGTTGAACAAATCGTTTGGGAGTCATTGAGCAAGTAACGTAAAAATAAATGCATATTATAAGATAATGAAAGTGTTTTTTGCCCTTGCATGCATGTCAACCTGTTGTTGCAGGGACTCTCAAAACCAAAATATGAACCTTTCATAATCCATAATAGGGGCACTTTAAGGAAGGACGGGAACCGAGAATCAGTTCTTATTTCATAATTTGAATCACCTTTGGTTCTGTTAACGATTTTTGATTGAATGACTCTTACGAACCGGCTAATTTTGGTCAGTCAAACAAAACGTTAGTTTACTGTTTTTATATATAGCCAAAGTCGAGTTTGAAAGACAGAAGCCCACTTTACCGTTTCCTTCAAACTGATTGTTGCAAATTACTCTGACTTCGTTTAAATTCTTGAACGTGATGCTAATATATTGTCTTTCAATGAAAGCTCCTCAATTAGTGGCTGGCTGTCATTCAGAGGCGGAGCTACAACATAGTCTCATTTAATTCGTTTTTTTATATAATGACTTGAGATCTTGTATTTGCATACAAGTTTGAATGGGAATCGAGAATCATTTCTTATTTCAAAAGGTTCTTTTAAATTTTTATGTCAAACTGGATAATTTTTCGCTTTTGGTTCTGTTAACGACTCTTATAAACTGGTTCTTTTTGGTCCGTTAAATAAAACAGCATGGCCAGTGTAGTTTGCGGTCTATATATAGCCAAAGTTGAGTTTGAAAGACAGAGGCCCACTTTACCGTTTCCTTCAAACTGATTGTCGCAAATTACTGACTTTATTTATGTACTTGAGCTTGGTGCTAATATATTTTTTCATTGAATGAAAGCGCCTAAATTAGTGGCTGGCTGCCATTCAGAGGCGGAGCTACAACTCAGTCTCATTTAGAAAGACGTCGCCATTACTTACGTGTCCAAATGAATGAGTTCTTATTGGTGAAAAGCTTCAAAATCAAACAAAAAAGCAGCCAATATAAACACACTCCATCACCGTGTTTGGTTGCAGTTTGCAACAATGGCAGATAGTTCTAGAAACGTGTTTTATTGTCAAAGGCAGAGCTTAAACCGTCCGCTCCGATCTGTTTGCTTTACCCTAGGCCGATGTGCTTCAGTAGGTGTGTATTTACTCTTGAAGGCAAAGTAATCCAGCGCCGAGTTTAAGATTGGCCCCTGTACTGACCTGCATACATCACGCAGGGTTAATCACAAGGGCTCCGCAGACAGGCCTGTTTGTTAGAAAGATTCGTTTCGTTCGTCTCTTTAAGCACACGAGCTGATGAAGCCGGCTCTGTTTTCAGCCTGAAGACAAGGCTGACCTCTGTGTTCGGATGTGGCTAAAAGACAAACTTGTTATTTTGCATTTATTTCTCTGTGAATACAACACCGCTCACTCACCAGAGTACTTTGTACTTTTGTTTTCTTTTTGGACTGTTTTTTCACATTAGGAAAACTGATATCTAATATTGTTTACACTATATTTCTAAATAAGATTATGAAGTAGGAATGGGAACCAAGAACCAGTTCCATGATTTTACAGATGTTTTGTTTCGCTTTTGGTTTTATGATTTTAGAATTAATGACTTTATGAACTGAATTCTTTTGGTGAATCTTACAATACACAATGGTCAGTTTGGTTTAATTTTCTAATGTCTGACCTTTTATGAACCGATTCAAAACTCCAACATGTTATCTTTGCCAAAAATATAGATATAAAAATATAGCTTTATATAGATGCTGTTTTTCACCCTGTGAGAACTTTTTATATTCAATTAACTCTTTTGAAGAGATTTTAAGAGTTAAGCCAGATATAGTTTGAGTTTTTGCAAAAGCACATTTTAAAATCCTAATATAATTTGTTTATTATTGTCCTTTTGCATTATTGTTGCGCTATTTTCCTATTTGATACTGTAAAGCTGCTTTGACTCAATCTGTATTATTAAAAGCGCTATATTATATAAATAAGGAAGACTTAACTTTTACATTTTTATCGCCATGAAAGTATCCACAGAAGACGGCATGGCGTTAAACACAATCAAACAAACTAATAATGAACTGATTATTTTGGGGAATCATATAATACACCATGACCAGTGCAGTTTTATTCCCTAATTAATGACTCTTTAATGATTTGCTATTGAAAAAAAATAGTTGAATAATTTAGAAACTTTGGCTACTTTCTTCCAAATGTTTCTAACTCAAAAGTATTAAAACAATCGTTAATGAAACCGTTAAGAATCGTGACCAGAATCATTACAGTACTTTTGATTCTAATCACAATTATTAAACTTCAATAAAGATTCAAACCAAACCTGTTGAGTTTCAAATTCAGGGAACAAACATAATGTTTTATTTTTGAACAACTCAACCTGATTATCAAAAGCAGACATGAATATTAGTTGACTAACATGTAAAGAGTTTGAAAGTGGATATGCAGTAATAATAGCCATCCTTGGTACTAAGCTAAATGGGATTTCATGCAACTTCAAACGGCCCACAGCCGTTCTGCCCCATAAAGCCCGTGTCTCCGGGGACAAACCCAGACTGGAATATCTCATCAGACGCTACAGGAAGCTCGGGGAACTTGGAGGCCATCCTTTTAGAGGAAAAACAACAGCGGGCGAGTCGCCGGCCGGAGAGGAAGACAAAACAGTTCATTTCACAGTCCGCCTGGTCATTAGCCTTCTCCTTGTCATCATGTACCTTTGTCCATGACCTCTGTAGAGCTCGTCCGATTGGTAATCACTTCCTACATTTATAGACTCGGTGGGGGGGCACAACAAAGCTAAGGGTCCCTTCTGTCCATTGCACGTATTGCTGGAGATTTCAGCTTATATGAGTCAATAATAGATCACTTAAGCAGAACCTGGACACGGGCCACTGACAAAAACCTGCGGCTCCCTGAACAACAGACTCACGCCTGTCTACTGCACCAGGGGTCAGAGGTCACCTGACCAGCTCAAACAAACCCCTAGTCACCCACAACAGACTCCACATGGCATGTGTTGCTGGATCCTCGGGTAAGACTGGATGAATAGATGTTAGTTTTTGGAAACAAACAATAATCCCAGGTAACCACAGTCTGAGGAAACGGCCCTTTGAATGAGAAACTCAACACTGGCTGTGTTCGAGTAAATTATTTATCTGTTGATTATCAACAGATCGATTTCTGTTGTCTGAGATAAGCACGTGGTGATTTGTCTTCATATGTGGCGCTGACAAATGGAACACACATTCGCTGAAAAACGCGGGAAATGTGAGACACGTGCGTGGCTGTAGGTAAACATCTTGGCAGGGTTGGTCCACCTTACATTTCTTTTTTTATTATTATTAAGAGCTGTCTTTGGACGTGCCAAGCGAGAGAAATGTGCACAAAAGATAGGCTTGTCACAACAGATGTTCCAGATGCGACCCTGTGTCACGTGATTACAGTACTTTATTAACCATACAGTATCTGATAAGAAATGTCCACGCGCGGTGAATTACAGGCTTTATGGACTGATATATAAAAATATTTGTACAAAAAAAGGTATATATTGTTTTTACTGATGTATATCATCAGTTGATTCATTGCAGGAGACATAAAGGTACAGTTAACTGAAAACTAGGTCAACATTATTTTGGCAAATGCAATATTGGTCGTTATTGTTGTTAAAAAGCCTCTAATATTTTTTACGCTGTTTCTGGGATGGCTGAGAGTCCTTTCGCTAGAAAAGGTTAACAACAAGAAAGTTCAAAGGTCGTGGATTGTTTCGCTTTAGGATTTTATATAGGCTATGTTTTCATTAGTTGTTCATAACTTCAGTTATATTGTTTAATACTCAATGCCGTAGAACTATAAAGTGTGGCTTTTATTTCTCGCGTTAAGAGATCGATTAGTAGTTTTAATTCCATACAAATAATTTAAACTGACTTTGCATGGAAATATAGACTTGTCAGGGTTTCAAAATAATAATGAAAAATTAATAACAAAATGGACTCCTCTTATCAAGTTGATTCATATATCGGATTTAAGTATTTAATTTTGTAACCAAGGCCAATTTTGCGGGTTTTTTTCGTTGCATTTTTGTATTATTATTATTTAAAAAAAATACACGTTAACGCATTGCCGTTTAATTTAGGCTTCTGCGTACAATTTAACATGTTTGTTTTGAAGGAATTATATTAGGATCTAATTGATCTTGAACGATACATAATTTTATTGTTTATTTATTATATTATTTTTATCCATTTATTAATTTAATTTTAATAGTAATCGTCGACTTTGTAACATTGTAATGCCGAACGAATGTTTTACACGTGTGTGTGTGTGTGTGTGTGTGTGTGTGTGTGTGTGTGTGTGTGTGTGTGTGTGTGTGTGTGTGTGTGTGTGTGTGTGTGTGTGTGTGTGTGTGTGTGTGTGTGTGTGTGTGTACGCGCGCAGGTATTTCCTCCGGGATCAAACTGTGTTTTCATGCTGAACTTCTCACGCATCATGTTCGGCTTCAAAGACGATACAACGTTCGGGGCACTCGGTCCATAAATAAAGCGCATTTTTAGAAGCGGGCCTTGCTGGAAACAGCCGTCAGTCCGTCATCATTCATGGCTGCAGGTACACAGGCGGCTCCTCTCATCAAGGCGAAGCGCGAGCAGAGAAAACACAGATGGGGAGACCCCTGACGGAAGAGCCATGGGCCCGGGTGTCCCGGCCTTCCTGACGGGCCGAGCTCATTACCTCCAGCCGGGAACAGGCTCACGCGAAGGGCCTCCCAATCCTCAGAACGCGCTCTTCCGGACACACATGTACTAAAGCAGGGAAATAACATGTGCGCTTCACTTGACAATGGACGGATTGTTAAAACATGTATTACAAAGGATGAGTATATATGAAAAAAATAGGTTATCTTTGTGATTAGGCCTACGAGCAAGTGTTCTAAAATATTGTGATAGCAGGCTATCAATTATATCAATTATTGTAGCCTATGTTTATAATTGATTTGTTCGTTTTAAAAAGGGTGTCAGAACATTATGTATTTATTTTTAATCGGTTATGTGTATTACAATTTAAACAGTAGGCTATAATATAATTAGAATTAGATTTAAGAATATAATTGGATTTAAGAATATTTGGCAGCATATTTAGCATGCATTAAATGCGTAGAAATATTCGTTTTTTTTTTTTTTTTGTTTTTCAGTTTTAATAACTATTATCGCAGAGGATTTGGAAAAGTCTGCAGGTGTGGCTGGTCCCGGTGCATTTACCGCAAACAAAACCGATTCGACCAATTAGTCGTCGCTGGAATGGCGGGAAACATTGTTTAACCTTTGATACTTGAGCAAGTCTTTAGCTGTCAGAGGTCAAATGTGTGCGAGCGTTTCTTTCCTCTACCATGGGATTGACCTGAATCATGCTGTAGAGAAACATAGACACTGCTGATCAATAACTCCTCACTTCATTTACTGTAGAATTACTTCCATTCTGAGCACTAACGTCTAGAACTTATTCTGCGCATGCCTTTCGGTTTCTAACTGCACGGTATGCATTAAACCTTCTTGTTTTTGTCCTGTTTCAATTGTGTTAATGTGGACGCTGCTTCTCTCCAGGTCTTTTATTAATATTATTATTATTCATTCTGTAGCCTGAATATAATTTGCATAGTTTGAGTTAGGCCAAAATAATAAAAAAGTAAACCTATATTAAGTATATATATAATTTATAGTATTCAACCATTCTTTTCCATTAATCAGTCATGTGTTTTTGTTTAGTTTTTAAGGTTGAAATATGCCCAAACTTATAATATCACAATTCTCTATGTGAAAATGCATTAATAAAGTCTTTCCAAATCAAACATATTTCCAGTTCTGGAGAGAGTGAAAGCAGCGAGTAAGGACAGAATTAGATCAAGTTCTGGTAAAGAATTGCAAATGCTAATGGAACATGTTTAAAGGTAAAATATTGAATGTTTATTTTACAAGTTCAGCACAGTCATTCTATGCATTTATTTATTTGAATTGCTGTACGTCAGTGCCACTTTACAAGCTTCACGGACCTGCTAAATGTGGTCTAGCATTTCCACCAAAAAAATAAAAATCATTCTCAACCAGAAAAAAACACATTTCAGGGCTTTTCAGCAACATGCAAATATTCCATCTATCTAGAAGCTCAATGGCTCAAGGGTGATATATAATTTATGGCTTTTTAAAAGCAAAAACTAAAAGTGCATCCAACACAAAAGTTCAATTCCAATCCGTGATAATGCATTATTAGTCCTCCTCCTTGCTCCAAACACTAGTTATACTGTAGTTTCCAGGTGCCCTGCCCTCCAGAGCTAATGTCGGGTCCACAGGGCTCCTCATAATGCTCCACGAGGACATTTCTCCCGTCAATAAATATGACCGCTTCTCTTAACGGTTCGAAGATGTGCCCGACCCGAAACTCAACATGTTTCGTGAGTCTGGGTCTCAAGGTTTGTGTGTGTTTTCTCAATCTGAATCCCATTTGGAGTGCCGATGGAGTCATTATCTGGGAGCGTAGTCGTAATTAGTCGGCGCGCTCGTTGCAGAGTACATGTTGGCCGTGGCTGGGTTCATGTGAGGGTGGTAACCGTGGCTTCTGATGCTCGGGGAGCCATACGGAGACGGACGGGTTTTGGCTCCCAGATAGTGTTCGTAGGTGGTGGGGTATTTGTATGGATGATGGTGCAGGGTGTCTGGGGGTTGTGGGTGTCCTTCCAGGCGTAGCTCGTGGGGTGGGCTGCGAGGGCCGGCTGTGAGGGGCATGGTGTGCAGGCCGCCAAGCACCGGAAGGGCCGGACTGAGGACTCGGGACATCAGCTGGTGAGCGGGGTCCGAATGGAGGGCAGTGCCGCTGGGGTCTCGCTCGTATTCTCTCCTGATGTCCTCTGTGTTCGGGACGAAACAGAAAGAGTGTAAGATTTGAAGGTAATTTTTTCATGCATCAGTTAATTTTAAGGCTGTTTGGCTTTTTGTAACGTGCAAAGAAAACATCCAAAATTCACTTTTTTATTATTATTTGCATTCTTGTCTTGTATGTATCGTTTTTTCAGTAGCACCAAAACTATTGTATTCCTATCTACACTGTGCAAAAAGTTGTAAGTAAAATAAAGATTATAGAAATAAGTAAATACAATTTCAGTTATTCTAATTCAAAAAGCAGTTTCTTTGTTATTGTAAAATGTGACCATGGATCACAAAAAAGGTTGTTTTTTTTATTATTATTGAGATTTATACAGCATCTGAGAGATTAATAAATAATATTTCCATTGATGTGTGGTTTGTTATGATCGGACAATATTTGTAAATCTGGAATCTGAGGGTGAAAAAAAATCTAAATATTGAGAAAATCATCTTTAAAGTTGTTCAAATGAAGTTCTTAGCAATGCATATTACTAATCAAAAATTACGTTTTGATATATTTACGGTAGAACATTTACTAAATATCTTCATGGAACATGATTTACAGGTGATTTCTATTAGATATGTTTTTACTGTATTCACCTGCAGTCTCTTAAAATATGATTTGGTGCATGATATAAGCAGGAGTGAGTAATAGTGGTGTTATTTCTAGGATTATTTTGCACAATCGAACCCTTGATTAGAGGTCTGTTTGTGTACAGATCTGAATGGCTCTTTAGGACGCTCAGGGAGCTGAACTGGAGTTTAAAAGCGGTGTAATTTAGTGCGCTTGTGAAGTGAGATGTGCCGTGGTTGATTGGCGGGATAAGTCATAAGTGTCCATCAGCCAAAGAGGCAAGCGTTTTACTGAAAACCCTCATCGGAGCATGTCCTCCGGGCATGCAGCTGTTCAAACCTTTGTGTCCTGAAATGTGCAGAACCTCAACTAGACAGATGTAACTGTTTTACCCAATGAACGTAGATGCTGAGAAACAAACAGACTGGAGCCATTACTCCACTGACTGCCTTTATTTGAGCCGGTTGCTCGTTTCTAGTAAATTGTCTTTACACGGTAATCACAGCTGAATACGCTTTAGTGTTTATGTGTGAATGTACATTCCTGCATGGACTGTTTGATCAGGAATAGACACATTATTAACCATAAACGTGATTATTTATCATGTAGAAATGTTTGTGTGTAAACTAAGAATATTGTTTTATAACACTATTTTTTCCCGTGCATGAGATTGTGTGAGTTGCTTTATATACAGACCTTTCTCTGTGCCGTTGTGCTGTGCGGGAGAGGACATGGGGTTCCTGGTTCGAGCAAACGCACTCATGATTTGCAGAGAGCCCGGCCTGTGATTCCTGGGCCTGGAAAGCAGGCCAGATAAAATCAGGGACATGCACTGGAATGCATTGTTTTAGTCTGAATGAACGAGTGCTATGTCTGACAGAATTCTAGCAACAATAGCCGTGTCATTCAGAGCAATAAATCATATACTCCAGTTATATGCATGTATGACAGCATTTTTTTCATATGTCAACAGTTGCATAACTAAGCAAAAGGAATGCATAATTTACTGTAGGCTATGAAAAGTGTACTATATTTAAAAAGGCAATAAATATAGTTGCATCTCTATTTTTAAGGTAAAGTTGGCAAATTGTACAAATAAACGTGCTTAAAATGCAGTTATGCCACAAATTCTAATTCAGTAATGTTCTGTCGGCATTCATTTTATTTAGAAATGTGCATTATAATGGTCTTTACAATATTTCCTAAATATATATATTAATCTTTCTTAAAAGGAAGACTGACCAGTCCTCCGGATCACAGTCCCTGAAGCCCTTGGCGAACGGGTTACTGGCGATTTTCAGTTGCGTTATCTGAGAAGAAGAGAGAGAACACGTGACAAATCAACAACTTCGGTTATTGACCTCCAATATTGTTCATGTATTTGTATCCTGACAATGCACTTGTTTATACAGGTAATCATTTCTCAAAGTCCGTTCCAGAGCTTGTGTTATTATAAGACGTTTTTAAATTGTAAACTCATTTTCTTCCACGTTACGCTCCAATTAATCGCGTACACAACCATGTTAACGAATGTGCGGTGTTCCTAGACACTCGACGACTGTATTTATATGAACAATAACACATCTCAACATTTATTTGGACACGGATTGGAAACTATGTATGTTGAATGTGAGCGCGCGAGCTAACGCCTCCTGGCTCGATGGAATGAGTTGAAAAACAAATGTAAAGCCCGCGGTGAGAGTTCGAGATCAAGAGGTCAAACTGATAGAAGACAGAGCAGGAAAGACGGATGAAGAAAAACACCGGACAGCTGCGCGAGCGCATCAGAGACGGACTGCGCGAGCTTTATTCCGCGCGTCAAGTGTAAAGCGGTTTACATGTGTATTCATTGTATTAGTTATGTTTTAATTATAAACCATAAACAGCTATCTTAAAGGTAAATTGAGATCATAAAAAGTCAATTTTAAAGTTTATGCATTTTAAAGTCAATTCTAAAATATTCTCATGATAGGCTACTTTAATTATTTCTATTAGGATCGAGTTTTTAGTGTTTAATTTTCTGTCGGACATAAAGTTGCATGGTTCAAAACAATAAATAGATAATTATAGCAAATCCAGTAAGTAGGCTATATGTCCCCGTCATAGCCCAGGCTGCTGGTGGAGGGTCTTCAGTCGTGTGCTGGTAATATTATAATCAGTTTCTACAGCAGTAATTAGTGTGAGGTGAGCACTTACTCGGTGGTTCTGATACGCGGTGACGGCGGTAAATCGAGTCTCCTCGAAAACAAACGTCTTGTAATTTTCCTCGGCGTATTTCTCACTGTCTTTCCTGGGATCCACGTACACCACGTGGAATCTGGGCTGGTATCTGTGCATTGAGTTCAGGATGATCTGCAAAAGCAATACATAGTATTATATACAAATACTAAATATTAAAAATCAGGCACGAGAGCAGCGAGAAGCAGCGCTCCTCCGTTTGGGATGAATTACGCGCCGCGCTTCACGCATAGACATACACTTATTATTTGGCATATTTAGGTTACTTCACATTAATAGGCTACATTAAAAGAGTAAAATAAAACAATAACATTTGCGTTATTAAATGTGAAAAAAACACTAAGAAGCAATCCATCGTATGCTATAAATAAACAACAACAATTAATGAGAACATAGCTTTTACGCGTCCCCTGCTCATTTGTGTCATTAACTTAGGTATAATTAACGTCCAAAATATGTATACACCGGAGTGATAACCTACACTAATTATTTATTTCCACTGCAGCATTGCCGCACAAAAATAGCGATATTAAATAATAATAATAATAATTCATTTTATTTGTGGGCGCCTTTCAAGACACTCAAGGACACCTTACAATAATAAAATACATAATTAAACAGAAGGAAAAAACAACAACACAATAAACAATACTACAAAGATTCAATACCCAATTAACATAACTAAAATCACTCAGGATAGGCTAATCTAAAAAAACGAGTTTTAAGACGTGATTTAAAAATTGAGACTATTCCCTATAAATGTGCAGATCTGCGACATGCGTAATTTATGAATATTTACTCATCCTTCCACTGGTCTGTGCTGTTTTCAAATAAATATGACAGATGACAAAACACTAATATCTCATAGCTTTTTTTAATGCGATAGTGTTTTTAAGAAGGTCTCCGTTTAATACATAACTGAATAAAGTATCACTCACATGTCCGTTGTCGTCCAGTAGGTTGTTGGTCAGTTTGAGTTTGTCGAAGGAAACGATCTGTTTCATCCACTGCGCTCCTTTGGCAGGTGAGTCGGGGTGATAGTGCACTCTTCCCGGCGTCGCCGGATCCGCTTTCCCGGCCACCAGCCACGACGAACTGTGGAAGGCATACCTATAGAGGAGAACGAGAATGAGTGCCAAGTAACACTAATCATATTCACTATAAATATGATTCTCCAAATGTGTTTGACAGTACGCAACGCGGCGTCGATCTAACTTCGGAATGTGTGTATTCGTTGTGATGCAGATAGCGGTGTATGGGCTGTGCATGGTTCAGGGTATACCTGTATCGTTTATCATCCACTGGCTGGAAATCCATCAGGAGCATGTAATCTGCCATTGGGTCCATTCCGAATATTTTGACTTGAAATGTAGGAAACATTCGTCTGAGGAGGAGAATGCAAAAGTAATCCGTTAGCTATACACGAGTAAACATATTTTCTGTTTATGGAATCATTTTATATTAAATCCTTCTCTTTTAATTGTGGTGGTGAACTATTTTTGAGCAAAATGTTGCTGATAAATTGGAATGTGGCCTACAAATATAGTATTGGGCCTACCTACGTTTATTTCCAGCGCACGTCGCAGCGTATCTCTCACACACACACACACACACACGCACAGACGCACACAGACAGACACGCACACGCATACGCACACGCACACAGACACACACACACACACACACACACACACACACACAGACACACACACACACACACACACACACACACAGACAGACACAAACACGCACACAGACACAGACACGCACACGCATACGCACACGCACACACACACACACACACACACACACACACACACTCACACACACACACACACGCACACACACACGCAGAATAAACGCGTAAGGACGCATGTTGCGGTCATTCTTCTGAAACAGTGAGGTGCATACAGTGAAAGTGATCCTGGAGTCATTGTTCAGTGTGCACTAGAGTCTGTTCACGGCGCTAGTTGTGGATAGATGAAGCTAAAGTAGCTTTGAAAGTGGCTTTGCTTAGATCCAGGGTACCTTTGGAATGACAGATGACCTTGCGCACACACACAAGCGGACAAGCACCAGTTAAAACATTAGATATGAACTGTTAGCTGTTAAAATGGTATTGCAACTTTCCTCTTTTATCCGCCTCTGTCGCCGTTTAGTATCTCGTATAAGCAGATCATTGTGAATCAAGGTTTTGACTTTATAAGGGTCATTAATCTTGTTAAATAGAGTATCGATTATATACACAAGTAAATGATTAAAATGTCGCCTATCTATTCCATATGCCACCTTGCACATAATATGTATAATGTTTAACCTGCCTTTAGAATATTAATACGCGTCTTCAGGCCATTAATATAAACGCATTGTTGTTGCTGATTGAACCGGTACTTGTAGTTTTATTATTTGATTTTAAATAAAAGTGCTGTTTTTGAAGTCTATAGATTCCTAACATGGTGATAATTATATTTGACGTATTTGGATATTTACGTATTAAATGAGTTGTTCCACATTCTTGACCCAAAATGTTTTTTCGAGTTTTTTCTAATAATTAGTTTTCCCTAAGCATGTAAATAACTAACAGCTGTACTTGTCTGTTTTACTCTCATTTAAAAATACAAAAAAATTTATCTAAATGGATTTTTCTAAATGGAAAAAAAAGAAATATTAATGAAATTGAACATTTGTAGCTGATTTATTTTATCGAAATCAAATCGATGCTGAATTTACAGTGATAATTCAGATGAAGCGGTAAATTCTTTGCATGTTCGACCATTTTAATTAGATTTATGGAAAAAATAAAATAAAATTGAAACCTCAAAGTCATAAAAGATCGGATAAAATATTTCAGAAATGGTGAAAAACTGAACCAGTGTAATTCAAATGTTATTGTCGTTAAACGTGACATGTGACGGGTTTAAGGCTATTGTTCTAATTGGACAGGATAGTGACACCAGCTGATATACATCGTGAAATAACAAATATAATGTTTAAGACACAGCAAATTTGACTAAAATATTATTAGAACACTCCAGGCTTTTATTTCACTTTTATGTGCAAAACATGTCTAGAGTCTGTAAAGCCAATATTAAAAGTTAACAGCACAACATTAAAGCGCGTGTTCGGCTGCCCTTTATCGGAATATAGTCTAATTTGATTGCGCAATCTAAGTATTGATTATGATGCATGCAATATTATTCCCATTGAACTGCTCTGAGTTTTAGTAGGCCGCAGCAGCTGCAAGAAATGAACACTAAACTAGATGAACGGTGCTCTATTCGTTTAGTGACCTCATTATTATGCAGTTGCAATGCTCCCCTTTGCTTTCCTCACATGTCGTTTTTATGTAAAAGATCATTTGCTGATAGAAACGTGCCTCAGAGCATCACATTATAATACTCCCTGCCTGTATCCAGATGCATGTGTGGATTTATCTCTCTCTCTGTGTCATTTATCTTAGTCATACAGTGTGTATATATTCATTTATTTTGCATTCATTTAATCACGGTCTGTTTTTCACCAAGTAAATGCAAACTAAAGCTCGAGGTTCACCTGAATAAACAGACCGGCCTGTAAAAATACGACACTGTAGCTATGCATATGCTCGTGAATTAACGGTGAAAGCCAGTCAGGGCCCTTCAGCACAAAGTTGAGCTAAAAGTGTACTTGTATCTCATGCTATCTGTCTTATCACTGTGTAAATACACACAATAGACCGTTCACACTTCAATGTAAATGCCCATGATTGTGCTAAGCTAATGCACTATTTATTCAGAATCGAACCTATTGAACTTTATGACAATAAGATGATAAATATATCTTTCCCATGCAAGAAGAAGATTTGAAGATGTCTTGACTTGCTCCAAAAAGTTTTCAAGCGCATTAATTACTTAAACGATATAATGCTTAGCACATCAGTTCACGTACATTGATGATTAAGCTCAATTAACACTTGTGAAATGTGCATTTAATTGTATACATCGTTTGTCAGTGTTAAAGAAAAATTACTAAAGTATTTTCCAATGCATTAATGTCGAGAAATTGTATTTAAAAGAAACTAGATCTCTGATTATCAAAATATACACACCAGTAGTTCAAGTACATTATGAAGATTCATTTACATTTCAAAATACTGAAATGTGCTTTTAATAGTATGTTAAGCATTATACAACGCTTGTCAGGGTTAAATAAAAAAACACTAAAGTAAGTTTATGCATAAATGTCGAGAAATTGTATTTAAAAAAATAACAGATTTAATTGTATCTCTAAATATAACGCGTAGCACATCAGTAGTTCAAGTACATTCATAATAAAGTTTAATTTGCATTTCAAACTACTGAAATGTACATTTAATTGCATGTTACACATGATACGACTGTGCTCGTTTAAAAGTGACTTTAGTCTCTTGTATTTTTCTGTGCATGCTCTTAAAAATAAAGCTGCTTCACGATACTATAGAAAACTGTTTTTGTCTAAATGGTTTCAACATCTGAAGAATCTTTCACAAAAGCTTCTTTGTGGCGAAAGATGGTTCTTCAGATTATAAAAAGGTAATAAATATATGTTCTTTAAAGAACCAAAAATGGCATCGCTGTGGAGAACCTCTTTAAGCACTTTTATTTTTAATGTCGAGAGATTGTATTAAAAACAACAACTATATTTTCTCGAAGTTCAGTACAGAAATCTGTCAACTCACCTCCCAGCTTTTGTGACAATCATTTCAGTCCCAAGTTGATTAAATTCATCCCAGAGCGCCTTCATTTCCAGCTGTACATTAATATTGGCTACTTTCGGGTTCTTTTTCACCAGCGTTTTGTTCGGCGTTGAGCTTGACGACGACGAGGAGCAGTTGGACGCTCCGGTGTCCGTCTGCGCCGCGGCCTGCGCTGGGTTGGATCCGGGATAGCTGTAGCCGTGCTGGGCTGCAGGGCACGGCTCAAACTGGCTTTCGTGGTGGCTGTATGGATCCCCAGGGGAAGGAGAGAGATGGTAACTCCCAGGCGTACTGAGACTGTTCAGGCTGCTGGTCGTGAAGGCTGCAACATCGCAAAAATGGGACAGCTGCGTCAGCCACGGGCTCGATATTGCTGAAATCATTCCAAAAACTGGATTTACAATTTGCGCAGGACTCGAGTTCAACCGCAACAATATGCAAGTGAATGCAGGGGTTCGCTTATATGATTATCAAAGAGAAAGTAACTTCACGACGTCCCAAGTGATAGTGTGCCGCGTGAATCCAAGACCTCGGTCTCCTTCTAGGTTAACGCATATTGCCTAGCTGAAGCAGTTGAGATGAAAAGATGTGTGAAATCTGTAAAAACGCCTTCCTAGTTGGCTCTGTAGACGATCTAAACTGGTGCGTATTGGTGCTCCGTTGTTTTCAAAGGTTGCGCGCTGTGAGCTGCTCCAAGCGGCCTCGGTCCTGCCCCTCTGCTAAACTCAAATCCAGACTTCTCTCTTATCTCTCGCATAGGGCCTCCCCTTTGCGATAAAACCGGTTCTTATTTCTATTTAGATAAGGAACTGCAGGTAATGTGCCTTTCCTCGCCTTGGGACGAGACTGATTGACAGAGAAGTGCGCCCCTTATAATGGGCTTTCCGGCACCCATTTACTTTTGGATAAGTGTATCGCCCACACCACCCTCCTCTAACAATAGACTGGTTAGCTGGCACGACGGAGAGTATGCTACACTTTTTTCGCAAAGCAAACAAACACCCGCGCAACACGGACAAACAACTAATGTCTCGAAGGAGCGACTATCCGGTCCATTTCTGGAATGCTATTTCCTTTTGTTCGTAATTTTTTGCCATCAGTTTTTATCCGCGCCACCGGTCGACTGACAGGCTCATCCTTCAGGAATCCGAGTTTCTAGATTTCTGTGACAAGCTTAATGTATGGTGTATGTTATTTGAGGAGCACGCAACGACAAGCCTGTTTTACAAGTTGTAGCTGAAGCGTAACTCGGGAGAAATGATATTTGGGTAGCTACTGTACAAATTAGCGCGCGGCGTTTTATTTATCCAGTGCGTCGGGCGTAAATAGATTCATATGTGTTGGATATGTTTGCATTAGTGAAATACACTAAACTGAAAGTTTCTCAACAAACTGAGCGAGCCCGACAAATCACAAGGTTATCGTCAAGATCGTGCCCGTACCTTCAATCTCCCGCGTCACGGTGCTGTAATGCATTTTAATGGGTCTGGAGCAGTTTCGCACCACTTGCTTGTCCGGGCTAGTGGCGTGTTTGTCAAACGCTTGATCCCTCGCTGAAATAAGACAGGCAATACTGAAAGCGTTTGCCTTTGGAGAAAGGTGACTACAGTCGTCCATAAGCGAGAAACCGAGTCTAGGAACAGCGCTTCCGAGCTACTCCATGTCGAGAACACAGACAGTAGGCTACAAGCAATAACTCGAAGCAGGCTACACAAAGTTGCGTTCTTTGAGAAAGGGCCTTTTTTTTGGCTGCGCCGGTGCTCTCCAGTGTTTGCAAAACAAACTATTCCCACGGAATTTGCTCTGCTTTATATGCTCCAATTAAAAGATCTGCTCAAACACGTCCGGCGGTATTAACACACCGCGCTTCCACTCACACACACTGTTTTCTTCAGCCTCGGTGTCTGCGTGATGTCATTAGGGCTCGCTGGAGAAGAACTACTGCAGGAGAGAATGTGAGAAGCGCGAGCTCCACGCCTCCAGTGCGTGCATGCCCTCCGCGAGATGTTTTATTTGAACAGGACCTTGTCAATCACTGTAGCAAATTTGAATTCACTGGCAAGAAAAAAAGGGAAAGCCGAAGAAAACGTCACGCGGATGTCCTGCTGTACTTTTACAGTAAAGTGTATGCTGCGGCTTCTCCCGCTGGCGCGCGCAGACGCTCTGAACTTACAGTGGTTGATCTATCAGTGCATTCAACAACGCTTCTTCAGCGGTTCCTCTTGGGCTCACTGTACACTGTTCTTGAGCTGCTGGCTGCTCTTAATGTATCAGATCATCATGGCGGTCTATGGGATTTAAAAAGTTAATTTATTATTATCATTTTTTAATTCAGCCTACTTAAGAGAGTTCCTCTGTAAACCTAAACATTTATTTTTTTAAATGCATATGACTTTTTTATAATTTAATCAAGCTTTTTTTTTTTTTTGTTTTAGGACAATGTCCTTGACTGATGATACATTTATATTTTATTTTATTTTTCATGTATTCAAAATGTCAGTTTGTGCCAGGTCGATTTGCTTTTTTTTTTTTTTTGAGAAATCAACACAATAGTCCAAAATGATAATAAAATAATTGATTTAAAATTGCTCGAGTGCTATTAGGCCGTTCTGAATGGACAGTAACTGTAAGCAAGGCATATATGCTTGATAATGTCTGCTTTTATTTTTCTTCAAATCATTCAGTCTTCTTTCAGGTCCGCGCATCTATAATGACCCAAGTGCGCGTGAAACGCACGGAGTGTACCGCGTGAGCTCAGGCACTTGACCCTTCTCTCTGGTGTACAATATCTAACTGCTTATCGGCTTATCAAGGTTCATAATTAATGAATAGAAACAAAAGTTGTGTTTTGTTGACCTGCAGCGATAGCAACCGGATTGAATGTAATTTACACTCGGGCGATTGAATAACAGGCAAAAGCAGCGGGCACTAATGAGATAACCTCGTTAACGACACCACTGTTTTCACTTCAGCTTAACACTATTTGTTTCTGGATCTTTATCTTACACCTAGCATGCTATCGGTCGTAAATAAACACATGTATTTATCCAAGCAAAGATTTGAGGTGTGTGGCCCTTTCATTCAAAGAATGACTAACAACTATAGTGTAAAAAACTCCACTTTAAATTTCACTATTGTATTCTTCTGATTATATAGCCTAATAATTTGGACCTTTTACATGATTTGATCGATAATTATATTTGACTGCAAATCAAATCTGTAAAGTCGGAAAGATTATTAAATGCAATGGGTCTATCGTTGCATCACTATTTATTAACCTATGTCGCATTACTTTTTACAGTATTTTTGCTGCAATGAAACCGAAATTGTTGCATTGGTGATTCATTCATTCATGTATTTCTTTCTTTCTGTTTGTAGGAATGGCTGCAGAGGTTGTGGTTTAGAGCTAGAAGTGTGGAAGTATTTCCTTCTGTTATCAGATGCGTCTCTTGATTCCAGGTCACTTCATCACTGTCTCTTTGTAAATACTCAGGTGATAACAGACACGATTCAGAGCTGGATCAAAACTGGGCAGACCCACGGAAAATAGATTTTGCATAAGGAAAAAGGAGTTGCATATTCAAATAATAGTCATTAAGTAAAAAAGCATGATTTTTCCTGCAGGTACACGTTTAAGCGAATCCATTAACAGCGGGTTTAGATTTTAGGACAAAATTAATTTATATTTGTCTTAACCCAATTTGCCTTTCAGCTTCGGAAGCACTGTGCACCCTTTATCCTTCTTTTTGTTGCACTCGTAGCTTTACAAATCATACTTTAGAGGATATATATATATCTATATATATATATACAGGAGATATTGACTGTGCAGACTTTAAAGATTGGAGGCTTCTTTGTTTTTGTTATTATTGCATATGTTATTATTATTATTAATAACATTGTTATTATTGATATTTTCAAGAATTTCACTCACCAAGGCACATGTGCGGTGGTGATGTGACAATAAATGGGATTTGATTTCATGTGTTCGGTCTGGACAAGCTCCTCTTTATCAATATGCTTTAAATTAATATCGATAACATAATTTTACATAATATTATATGTTTTTCTGAAACTATTTTGTTAGCCACTAAGTAATGTCTTCCGGAGATGTTGGACATTCACAGTTTGATAAAAGCGATGCAAGTATAACTTAAGTTATGTTTTATGAGAGTATACATCATTAATTTGTGGTTTGGATGCTATTTTAAGGGAGACACTTTCCTGTTTAGTCTCTCAGCGGCGCCTTTCAGAATCTACCAGGTGTGTGTGTGTGTGTGTGTGTGTGTGTGTGTGTCTGTGTGTGTGTGTGTGTGTGTCTGTGTGTGTGTGTGTGTCTGTCTGTGTGTGTGTGTGTGTGTGTGTGTGTGTGTGTGTGTGTGTGTGTGTGTGTGTGTGTGTGTGTGTGTGTGTGTGTGTGTGTGTGTGTGTGTGTGTGTGTGTGTGTGTGTGTGTGTGTGTGTGTGTGTGTGTGTGTGTGTGTCTGTGTGTGTGTGTGTGTGTCTGTGTGTGTGTGTGTTGTGTGTGTGTGTGTGTGTGTGTGTGTGTGTGTGTGTGTGTGTGTGTGTGTGTGTGTGTGTGTGTGTGCAATTTCTTTCTGCATATACGCATTACATCTAAAGTAGAAGCCATTTCTGTTCAAGACAGAATAAAATAAGATAGAAAGCGATGTCTTTAAATTCTTTAAATAGTGTAACGTTATATAAATTCTACAGCAAACATGTTATGAGGCTCCACAGGCCAACAGTCAATATATTGAAATATGAATAGCCATCTTGCGGTTGCTGATTCAATCTGGTAACGGAATATAGACTAATCCAGGCGTTAAATAAAGTGACATGTCAGCGATGTGTTTGTTTGAATCTGTCTTTGAGCAAAACTCTTTTAGCCAAGTTCACGTTCAGTCCACAAGAGACAAGCAGACATTGTCCAAACGCGTGGTCCCCATCCACACAGCTCGACTCTATATCTTCTCCGTGTCAGGATAACCGTTATTGAGCTCTAATAACTGTGTACATTGAGGAAAAGTTGTATTTGTGTTATACTAGATTCTCTCTTTACCGTTTGGAGATGTTTTAACATTCAATAATTCGAGTAAGATTTTCAAGATCAACATTACAGTAAATAATTTAGGTTAAAAACGACTAAACATTATTCTAATATCACTGCTCACGATTCATTTGTAGTTCGGATGATCAAACGATTAACTATTTATTTTTTCCCATAGTGGTATCATTTATTTTCAGAGATCATTTTAAAGCATGTATTTTGCGGATCTTTTGATGTAAAATGCACTTTCTTCTGGACTAAGTGCTTCTATAATAAAAGAACACGTGACTGTAATGTACAATATATGCACATGTACAGAAGATATCAACAATACCACAATAATATTGATGTGATATTGTTATTTTTAAATGCTGGATGCACATTTTGGATAATAAGAAAATTAAAATATTAGCCTAATGTAAATACTAATTATTTCCCGACAAGCCGTAAATTGCCCTAATTTATTTGCATCTAGCATTTAAAAACATCATCATTTTAATATTAAAATCGATTAAATGAACAAAAATCTCGCCTGTAAGTATATGAACAAAGAGGCAATATTAGACTACCAAGTTTATGTTTTAGGTTTTTTCACATTTGGTTATCGAGTTATTTTTATGTCATTATTGACGGAAAACATATTGAAATAACTCGGTATCGAGACTTCATATAGCCTATACATTTACACGAGCAATAAGTTTAGTAATTTTTCGTTTTTATGTTTATTTCGGCTTCATTGTATTTATTTTACCCTGGATTTGGGAAACCACTGTCCTTATTGTTTTGTGATGTGACATATTAATTATTTTAGCGGTGCTTTTTGTCATTACTATAGCAATAGACGCAGATGTAAAGAAAGCTCTTCTGTAGGATATGGTGTTTTATATGAATATTTTTGTAGAAATATATCCAGCATTAAAGCGAGTGAAGTGTGTGGTCGCGCACGCGGGCTTTGAGCTCTGTGTAACACGAGACTCGATGCCTCATTAATACTTTCATATGTTAAGACATGTTCTGTATCTTTCAAAGGCGCGAGGATGACGAGCCTGCAGGGAAAGTCATTGTAAACGCATAAACACTCATTTCCATCTTTACCGTGCTCTGTTTGTGATATCTGCGTCTATCAGCATCCAGTGTTTCTGAATGAGATCCTTCCACACGGCATGAATCTCGCAGTGCCTCCAGGCGTTTTTTAGATATCTCTCCAATTTTTACTAAACCCTGGAGAGAGAAAGCGGTCAGATGTTAATTAGAACCCGAAATCAATTAGCGGATAATAAATCACGGCGTGTCAGAGGAGCGCGCTGCGCTGGTTTTCCAGCATTCATGAATATCAAATCCTATCCTATCTAAATATTAGCCCAAATCCCCGAATAAGACCCGCAGGAAGGGAGCTGACCGCTGACCCAGCCCGGTTCCACAAACACAACACGCTCAAAAACACATGCGATATCTGCATTTTCAGTGTGTAAAGATGATCTGAATGCTGGCGCGTGATGAATGAAGATGTATGCTATTAATATTATTTTAGACTATTAACGATATTATAATATCGTTTTTGTAATGTTGATTTTCTTTCCATAATAGCTCGTGATTGGCATCACACACGGTCATTAGATCGTTTGTTTATTTAAAAGATATTCGCAGAATTAATTTTAAATATGTAAAATATATTCTATTTGTGTTGATAGGTTTTGTTTGATATTTTTAATAATAATGATAATGTTTATAGCTATTGCTGCTGTTGTTAAACTATTACTGTTGGCACGTTAGATTATTATTGCTGCTATATTCAAATATTCAAAATATATATATTTTAAATATATTTATGAAGGTGCTTTCCGTGCATTACAGTGACAAAACAAGCTCGTGCAATATTCGTGCTGATAGGCGTTTATTTTAATATTAAATACATATTTTGAGAACAGTTCTATTGCCAATAATAAATTATGGTTAATAATAACATTGACGTTAATTTATTAAAACATGCATCAGTATGTCGATAATAATAATAATAAAATGTATGTTGTGTTGTAAAACGAAATCGTCGAGTTTGAACACAATATGATTATGAACACATATCTTTGCATCCCTGTCATGGATATGTCTGTCAGAACGGGAAATATGACAATAACTGGGGGTATGAACTGGGCATGGTTAAAGAACATTTACTGTAAACACGCTTCCTTTTTGGCTCAAAAATTCATGTTTCCTGTTCAACTGTTGGTTTTTATTTTTGTCATTTGAGTATGGGACATAAAAACACAATGGTCATGGATACAATGAACAAATAATGTCCAAACAAACACGAACCTTGGAGCAACTGTTTTTCCCATAATTCAAATATCAATTTTTACCCTGTATAAACGTCCTTGTTTAGCATTTATTAATTGTAACGACTTTGTCACATTTAATTGAACTTAATTATGCATCATTCTTATTCTTCTTATTATTAATTTCTCCACCCCATGCAGTTTTGCATGATGTTAAGAAATGTCCTAGAACACTGAACTGACTATTTCTCACTAAACTACTAAACCTGACATTTACAATTATTACAAAAATACAATTTTAGACATGTGTGCCTAAATGCATCACATTAATATCAATAGTTTCATTATTCAGAGCTCCACATTTTGGTTCTACTGACAATAAATACATTTTCCCTTTGTAAAATCCTAAAATGAAATATATATGTAATATTTGTAACATCCTCGCAGTATAGGAATGCTTGGGAACATGCTAATGATGTTATAGGTGGTGCCTGTTTTTGATGTGTGTGTCAGACAAATTGACAATCTATAACAGCTGTCTTTTTGTTAATGTTAAGCTTGGCATGTATGTTTTCCGCTGTGTATCTAATGATAAGCGTGGCCGCAGTGGTCTTCCACAGGTTCAGGCTGTATATATAAATCCAGGCAGTCTTGAAAGGGTCACGGAAACATATTTTGTCGAGCAGAACACAGAGAGACCCTGGAATGAAAAATCAACCCCCTCCTTTGTTTTAAAATGGGAAAGCTTTTAGCTTTTGAAAAGTATCCTTTTCCTATCTGAGCAGAGACGGCAAGCCCATCATCACCTAACCTCTGTCCAGCTCTCCCATTGGTCAGCTGCTAAATAGCTGGCATTCCTGTTACAAAAACCCATGATATGACTCGGGCCGCAGTGATCTTCCAAATTAATGAAGACCTTTTTCTCCATCTGAGAGGGATCTGGTGCATTCAGAGTGAAATCTCAGAGTATTATCACTA
Source organism: Gymnocypris eckloni scoliostomus (assembly GCA_027564155.1). Taxonomy (NCBI): domain Eukaryota; kingdom Metazoa; phylum Chordata; class Actinopteri; order Cypriniformes; family Cyprinidae; genus Gymnocypris; species Gymnocypris eckloni. Next base: position 28,386,481 of record CM050414.1, read on the forward strand.
TAGTTCCCTGTTTTCCTCCATCTGACCTCTTCACAGTGTTTATTTTAATATGTGAAGGTCCTGTGTTGTTATTCTGGAGCTCATCTCTCTCTCTTTCAGCCTCCTGCTGCTACTGCTGACCGAGCGCAGCTGTCCTCTCTCTATTCCTCCGTTTCTGAGAACCGAAGCCTGCGGTGAATGAGTGTGTGACCGGGATTGACAGCAGTAGTACCGCTCTTCAATTCTACTCCCACTTTCAGATGAGTTTCATTCATTGTGAGCCTGTAATTCGACGACACTGCTCCCTTATGCACTGGATCTGAGTTTTCACCATTTTACCGATGGTACATACTGATGATCTTAACACATGAGGATAGGAAATGAGTCACATTTGGAATAAGATGCATTTAAAATGTATATCTATCACCACCGGTCACGTTGATCTAACGAAGTGACTGGAAAACCATCTAAACTAAAGTTTGCTTCACAAAGGGCAAAACATACAGGAAATTAGCCATTGCCCTTTCCTGCGCTCCTCATCTCTGCCGTCCAGATGAAGAGCAGGAAGTCACATGGGCTTTTGAACAATATGGGCCATGAGTGAAATGATACATTTGGAAGAATTTTGGTCTGTCACCAAATGTAAGAATGTTACAAATATTCAGTGTAAAATACATTTTTTGATGTTTTCATGAAATATTCAAGTGCGTTTTACAAGCAAGTATTATTTCAGTCTTTCTACTTTAAACTTTCATGTGTAACTCAAGGTGTCACTTTTTTGCAATTATTTGCAAAAATGATCCGAGCAGCTGAATCCTTAGCCATCTTTAAGAAAGCGGCTAAAAACACATCTCTTCCATCTTTATTTGACCCTCTAACTCTAGCACTCTCTATTCTAATTCTATTCTATTTGATCTAATCTGTCTTCTTTTTATAAAAAAAAACACACACACATTTGACCCTCTATCAATTGCATATTTATTCTCTAACTGCTAGCTTTTCTTGTAAAACTAACACTAGGTCTATTTTTTCTATAATTGACGTACTAGTTTTCTATAAAATAAAAACACCTTCCTGCGTGTACTGCGTTAGGCTAACAGGACTTGTAATAGCACTTGCATGTTGTTGCTCTTTTGTTGGTTTTGATTGCTTCTATAATGTCCTCGTTTGTAAGTCGCTTTGGATAAAAGCGTCTGATAAATGACTAAATAAATAAATAAAGAAGAAATACATTTGTGAAATGGAGCTATTTTTGAATGCAAATTGTTTCAAAGTAATCCACCATTGTTTTAAATAATCTTTTATTTCTCCACCCTAAAAAAAATATTTTTCCAAAAGTTCCCACGCGCTTAAATTCTAAATTTGGAAGAATTCTGGTTATACATAGTAAAAAATATGATATATTGTAAAAAAAAAAAATTCACATATTTTTGCCTCTAAATCTTTTTCATTATGTGTTATGCATATTGTATTTGAATTGCATTTTGCAGATGCTTTTATCCAAAGCGTCTTGCAGTGCATTTAAAGTACACATTTGATCATGCATTCACTGGGACTTGAACCCATGACCTATTGTTTGAGCTACAGGAATATGACATGATAATCTCAATTAATAACTCTCAATCAATGGCGTAAGTATAACCACAGCCCATTAAAGTGTTCAAAGTTCAATCAAGTCTATTTTCATGTTTTTTTACATGGCATGGTCTTTCGAGAATAAAACAGCCAATCAGATGGCAGGACAGGTCAGACGATGAAGATTAGCGTGATCCATCATCTTGCCGCTGGTTTGTTTTGATCTCTTTGTGAAGTGCGCTCTGACACTGAAAGATGAGGTAGCATGTGGTCCAGTCGGATAGCAGCGATACTGTGCACTAAGTGTGTAAGGAATGTAGAAGTGCACGTCTGCGTGCATGCTCATCTCTTTAGGTGTCATGCATACGCAGGTGGATGTGTCTGGAAATGTGTGTACGTGTGCATTTGTGTGTGAAGGCCACGGCATGTTGGCATTTGCTCTCTAGGACCATGAACGAGCAGTTATGGAAATATGAGTGCTAAGACTGTTTACGGGAGAGGTGAAGGTTGACCGCTGAGTCTCTCGAAGCACATACAAGCCATATATTGTGTTTGTTACGCACTTCCTCCATTTACATCCATTAAGGCATGTTTAGTAGATGGCACGAACATTTGAGACTGAGAAAAATAGCTTTATAACTTTAGGGTTCATTCTGTTGTGACCACTGCATTTTTTGAATTCCAAAGTTCTTCGTCAAAACATTGGTTCCTAATAAGGCTAAAGAATATGAAATGAGAAAGAAAGGAAATATATAGTAGTAGAAATATATCTCTGTTTTCATTTTTTGAATCTCTTCAAAATTGGCGGTTAGTATTATAGTTAATGTCTAGAGTGAAAACTTTACTAAGTATCTTACTACAAAATGCAGTAATGCTTTTTCAATTATAATTTAATAATTGTGTTGTAATGTTGATTGCTAATCTATAGTGCTGGATTTAACGAAGAATTCGACTCGATTGATGTATTGTAATTCTTATTAATTCTATTTAATATTTTTTATAAACAGACAAATTACTGATTTTAAAAACGGTTTCAGTTCTAGGCTGATGAAATAGAGGACATATGTCAAGTTCTTCCACACTGACTGAATCATCATTTCTCTTTGATTCTTGTCTTATACACAGAGACACTGTCATGTTAGAATAGAAAAGAGTCCAAACTGATGCTATAGAATTAGATTCCCTACAATATCATTAAACATTAAGATTAGTACTCATGGAAATTACTAAAGTAGTCAAACCTTTCATTAGAAGGGGTGCCAATACTTTTGGCAATATAGTGTATGTGATAGCTTTGGTGGTAGTATTTTAGTACTTTATTACATATTTTAATAATATATACTTTAATAATTGTTCCATAAAATAAGGTTTCTGTTTTTTTGCAGTTGATAAGTTTCTTTACAGTCACTACTTGGTTTCATTACTATAAAAATACAAATAAACCAACAAATACAAATAAAGAAATAAATAACAATAAAGCATTCTTGATCATTATGCATCGACGTAAACATTTTGTGAATGTCTAATTTAAGATCTTAGTTTTTTTGATTTGTTAAAAGTGAAATCTTTCACGCATGGACACAACTGATTTCAGGTTTTGTTAGATGTTATAAGCGTGTCTGTATTCAGTGTTGATTCAGAAGCACCTGAGAAAATGAAATCACACTCCACCCTAAATCCATTCACTTTAATTCATCCCTAAAATCCTCCCGTATCCAGTACACATCAATATAAAAGTGTTGGGATTTTCTCAGGATTTCTTCTATTTTCACTAGTCAGAAGAATAGTGATTTGTGTGAGCATAGTATTTGTTTTTTGGGGTCTCCTTTTCTACTCTGTCACACAGAATGGACAACACAGACCTCTTGTTACACCCTCACCCGGATTGAAATATGGAGCGAATCTTGAGCGAGCGGAGAAAAGAAAAGTGAAGCCTCTCGCTGGAGTGTGTTGTAGTAACCTCCCATGTGGATAAAACGAGAGGAGCGAAAACACAGTAATGAGATGAGGGTAAAAAGTGTTTGGGTCCAGTTTCTCCCTCCGTTCATCTTTTGTGTGGGACTTGGAATGATGGGATATTTGGCACAGCCCCCGTGTGATGATATTTACTGGAGCGTGTTTACGCCCTTGGACCGAGTGGAAGTGTCGTTGTGCGTCTTATTTAGCAGAGTTTCTTCTGTCCTGATGTTGCAGGCTGACTTGATGAAAGCGTTTGTTGTGTTTAGTTTGTTGAATTGTCAGGGG
>CM050414.1:28395278-28415278 GCA_027564155.1 Gymnocypris eckloni scoliostomus
TTATATCTAAACATTTCCTCAACTTAGCACCAGCAAGCTTGTTAGCTAGACAGTTAGCATCAGCTAACAATATTGACTTATTTTCAGTATGGTTATGAATAAACATTCATATCTGTCTACTCGGGGTTGATCTAAACAATATAAAAATGTATACTGTTGATAAACAATATAAAAATAAAACTGCTAACGTTACAGCAGCGGGGAATATGTACGTGTGTATCTCCCGGGTCCACACCATCCTAACTCGTTCTTGCTCGAGCGGTCACGAACCCGGGATTCCGCGAGGCGGGAGCTCTAACAAGGAACGCCAAAGGCTACAGCCTCTTGCATCAGTCGCTAGAGCGCCTCTTTCTGAGGTGAGGGGAGTGAGGTTTACACACAGCCTTTACTGGTATACATCCGTTACACGAGCATCAGTTATTTTATTTAATCGGTGTTATATAATGTTTTGTTTTTTGACCTAAAACATAACGTAAGAGACACTGATGTTGATCTGTCTGCATTCAAGCATTTCAGTGGGCTTAAATAGATCACCCTTTACAGCAGATTTAGTTCACAAACAACTGACAGTTTTGACCTAAATATTATTTTCAGTTACAATAATTAATCCTAAAATTCGACATTAGTAACGTACTTTTCACAGCATCAGTAGCGCGCGCTCACAAGATCTCCCGGTTCTTTACTTGTGAGTTCAGTTCACTGAAGAAGACTCGCTCTAAACGGATCATTTGAATCAGTGAGTTTTCGACTCGAGAACAGCTGCAATCGGATCATTGCAATTCGTGAAGGAATCGTTTGTGGCGATTTGCGAACCGATTGAACAGGTTCATTGAAAAGAATCAGTTTGTTCATGAATCATACACTGCTTCTGCGTCTCGGAGCACGTGATGTATCACGTGAGTAACGATATGTTTTATGAAATGTAGTGAAGTAAAAAGTACGATCTTATGCTTTGGAATGTAGTGAAGTAAAAGTAAAAGTTACTCAAAATAAAACTACTCCAGTAAAGTACAGATACTTGAAAAATGTACTTAAGTACAGTAACGAAGTAGTTTTACTTCGTTACTGACCACCACTGAAAACAACCCAGCATGGGTTCTGTCCAATATTTACCCAGCACTGGGTTGTATTTAACCCAGCATTTTAAGAGTATAGATTGTTTCTCCTGAGAAAAAGTTCCCACTACTGATATTTGTTCTCATATGTAACGAGGCTATATCTATATTATACCTTAATATTTAAGTTTATTATATTTGCGCATATATACATAGAATTTATATTTATTTTCATGTTACATAAATATAATTTATATGCATAAAAATTATGTATGTTACCTATACATAAATCAATGTTTTTCTCCTGAGAAAAGTTTTTTTTTCTCATCTGAAACTAGACTATATTCAAAATATTATACTTTTATTATTTTAGTGTATCATATAGGTCCTATTTGACTTATGTCCATTTGACTAATTTTCAGATCCCTTAGTAGAAACTCAAGTACATTTTTATTTGTTAATTTTACATAAAATGTACATGTTCAAAATGTATGCAGAGTCCTGACTCTCTGTGGTCATTAAAAATCCCATGGCACTTCTCGTAAAGAGTAGAGGTGTAACCCTGGTGCCCTGGTCAAATTCCCCCCACTGGCCCTTGTCAATCATGACCTCCTAATAATCCCCATCCACTTGATTGTCTCTATGACACTCTCTCCTCTCCACCTGTAGCTGGTGTGTGGTGAGCGCATACACTTGATTGGCTCTATGACTCTCTCCTCTCCACCTGTAGCTGGTGTGTGGTGAGCGCATACACTTGATTGTCTCTATGACTCTCTCTCCTCTCCACCTGTAGCTGGTGTGTGGTGAGCGCATACACTTGATTGGCTCTATGACTCTCTCTCCTCTCCACCTGTAGCTGGTGTGTGGTGAGCGCATACACTTGATTGGCTCTATGACTCTCTCCTCTCCACCTGTAGCTGGTGTGTGGTGAGAGCGACACTTGATTGTCCTCTCTCTCTCTCCACCTGTAGCTGGTGTGTGGTGAGCGCATACACTTGATTGTCTCTATGACTCTCTCTCTCCCTCTCCACCTGTAGCTGGTGTGTGGTGAGAGCGTACTTGATTGGCTCTATGACTCTCTCTCCTCTCCACCTGTAGCTGGTGTGTGGTGAGCGACACACTTGATTGTCTCTATGACTCTCTCTCCTCTCCACCTGTAGCTGGTGTGTGGTGAGCGCATACACTTGATTGTCTCTATGACTCTCTCCTCTCCACCTGTAGCTGGTGTGTGGTGAGTGCATACACTTGATTGGCTTTACGACTCTCTCTCCTCTCCACCTGTAGCTGGTGTGTGGTGAGCGCCTTGATTGTCTCTATGACTCTCTCTCCTCTCCACCTGTAGCTGGTGTGTGGTGAGCGACATACACTTGATTGGCTCTGACTCTCTCTCCTCTCCACCTGTAGCTGGTGTGTGGTGAGCGCATACACTTGATTGGCTCTACGACTCTCTCTCCTCTCCACCTGTAGCTGATGTGTGGTGAGCGCACTGGCGCCGTTGTCCTGTGGCAGCCGTCACATTATCCAAGTGGATGCTGTACACGGGTGGTGGTTGAGGAGAGACCCCCCTCCACCCCACATGATTGTAAAGTGCTTTGGGTGTACAACAATACACCCATAAAGTGCAATATAAATGCATCATTCATTAATTAATTCATGTATATTGTGCATGTAAATCAATCAATCAATCAATCAATCACAAATGCATATATTCTAGAATGTCTCAAACTTTGCAGTCAGATCTTTGAGCTCGGAGATCTCAAAATGAAATATTTTTTTCATAAAAGTCCAAATGATCAGAACTCTGAAGTCTGCCTAAATGCTCAAACTCTATGTATATGTCAACAATCGTCTCATTTGTGTCTTTATTTTCTCATAAGGAATTTAAGGGAAACATCTTATAGCTAATATTTCACTTAAACGTAATTCTATTACATGATTTAACTTGACACTTTGCTCAAAGCTTCTTCAGGATATGGACCGGCAGAGATCTGGAGCTGTGGCGTCCACTCTTCCTCTGTTCTAATCTGAAAAGATGCAGGCTAAATCAGAAAATAAATGCAATTAAAGGCTAATAGTTCCAGAGTTTGGTTTGTGTTTTGCCAGGAGTGGTTTGAAGCCAAAAGTACTGACGGAAAAACAAACAATGATGTGACTTAATGCCTCCGCCTTTTCAAAATGCATGAAATCTTCCTGGCATTTTTCAGTGGCATATGTGTAGGTGTGCACATGCATGCAAGAGTGTGTGAGTGTGTTACGGCAGCTCTATGTTTCTCTCAGATCTCCTCAGGGTCTCATCACTCCTCCAGCAGTCAATGAATCAGTGGGTGGTCCATCTCTCTTTCTCTATTTTTTTCCTCTTGGTATTTTTAATGTAACAAACATGAAGCAGATGCAGGCCTCTTTGCATACACAGCCATTAATGTGCAAGCCAAACCCAACCCAAACACACACACACACACACACACACACACACACACACACACACACACACACACACACACACACACACACACACACACGTAAAGCAGGTCTGGAGCTGGAAGGGTGGAACTCTGTGATTATCATCTATGACACCTGTGCGGTTTGAGACTTTTTAAAATTCCTCAGATCAGGTGGTTTGTCTTTCCTCCCACACACTCTCTCTCTTTCATTCTCTCTCTGTCTGTCTCTCAGCCCTGCAGCTGTACTGGTCTGTGTTATGATTTATATTTCTTATGTATGTTTGTCTGTGTTCAAAGTGCCAGAAGTGTTTTGGCTGTTGTTTAACATGCTTCCTGTATTTTTCTTTACACATTTTTGCACTCTGTAATACATGTGTACATGGTGTACAGACACTTGGTAAAAAATTTGCTTTTTGCCACGCCTGCCAATGGTAGCCTAATTAAGAACATTTCATAAATAATACTATATTTTTGTCTTTTTACAATGGAATTATCTATGGAGAGTAATTTATTATTTCAGTTTCACCTATCCCATTTTAATATATAGAGAAATTTGTAAGTAATTTGTTCGTTGATTTCCCTTAAACATGTATGATTTATATTGATCATGTAATATTTTTTTTTTTTTGGCGAGCCAGCCAGGAGTCATTTTGCAATTTTAAAATTAGATGTACTAAACACCACAAAACATTTGGGGTCAGTGAAATAGGAAATGAATACACATTATTAATTAATTACAGTAAAGACCTTTTATCATGTACCAAAATATTTATATTTAAAATAAATATTGTTTACTTTAGCATTCTATTAATTAAATAATCCTGAAGGAATGGTTGCTGAAAATCCAGCTATGCCACCAAAGTAACAAAATAAGTTTTAAAATGAATTAAAATAGAAATTTAAAACAGGTATTTTAAGTTGTAACAATATTTTACATTATATCTGCTTTTACTGTATTTTTGATTAAATAAATGCCGCCTTTGTAAGCATAAGATTTTTTTTTTCTTTTTTTCAGAAATATGAAGAAACCGTACTAACCCATAACTTGTAAATGGTAGTCTTGAATGTATTTTCTTTCTTATCCCACTGCCGAATTGGCACATTTTATAAGATTTATACTTAAAACAATGAAAAGTTTGTAAGCGGGGTAAGAGAAATTAACTTTATTCAAGATATACTATTTTAAAAATAAATCTAGTCTTACATAGTTTGTGAAATGAGTGTGTATTAAGGATGTTTAGATATTTGAACGGAAAACTTCACAAAATAACATTAAAAAAATTATATTTTCAGATGTAACATCCAGATTGACAAAGCCAGTTTTACTTTCATTTGGTGTTGTTGTGCAGACACACACTGGATAGAGACATCCTCATACTCAAACTGTGATGAAATAGCTGGGTACTGTCCTTAGTTTTGTCCTTTTTTTCTCTTACTCTGTTTTTTTCCCCCTTCTCTCTCTCACTCTTGCTGATTTATTTGGTCGACTGTTTTCTCTAGCCCACATGATCCTGGAGTTTGCATGAAGCTTCCTCAACCAGAACCGATGTCATTTAAATCCAGTAAAATGAATGACCCCATAAATTTTCTCCAATAATAATCGGGACAGCTGAGAGGAATGCCAGGAGGTGAGATGGAGAACCAGCGTCTGGCCACTGTGTTCTGCTTAAAGAATATTTCTCTCTCTCTCTCTCTCTCTCTCTCTCTCTCTCTCGCTCTCTCTCTATATATATCTGACGCTGTTCCTGCAGAATAGGACCTCAGGGAGAGGGTAAGACAGCCCACCCAGGGTCTATATTCACTGGAGGACACTAAAACTCTGCATTCATGTGAGAAACATAGACGTGTGCTTTTCACTTTTTCTCCTGCTTCTCTTCTTCATATATGTCCGTGTTTCATTCTGCCTCTATTTCATGTTACTTTTGTGTCTTTTTTCTCTCACACTGTCAGATGTCAATGTTCACCCAATAGACCACATCACCCACATTTTCAGTGGCCTTGGTTCTTGGAATTGTGAATTCAATGAAGATTGAAAATCTTAACAGAAAACACCATTAGTGTCCTTTATATTATAATCACATAATAAGCATTCGAAAGTTTGGGGTTGGAAAGATTTTATTTTATGTTTTTGAAAGAAGACTCTTATACTTACAATGCATTTTATCAAAAATATAGTAACTGTAATACTCAGAAATTTTATTACAGTTTAAGATTGTTATTACAGTATAAAACTGTTTTCTATTTTAATAGTTTTTAAAGCGTAATTTATTCCTGTGAACAAAGCTGTATTTTGAGCATCATTATTCAAGTCTTCAGTGTCACATGATCCTTCAGAAATCATTTTAATAAGCTGATTGGCTGCTCAAGAAACATTATTATCAGTGGTGGATATTGCTTTAGGTTCATTCATTTGTCTAAAATTGCACTGACTTACGGCTTCTAAAGGAACTTTTATTGTACATTGCTTACCAGCTTAAGGTCTGTCTTGAAATTATGTTATTGCTCTTAGAGATGTATGAATTATCATAATCACGAGTGTTCAGCTAGTAAAGTACTTTTAAAAACGCACAGTTATGTTGGAGTTTCATTTTTATATATATACATTTTGAATTAGAATTTTGTAGTATTTCAGTTATGATATAATATTATAGCCACTGTTTTATTTTGTGCTTTATTGTACTTTTTACAAGAGTAAATAGGAAATTAATGTAGTAAGCATTTTACCGTTAATATAGACAAATACAGTAATTAATTTGCCGTTGTGAAATACTTTAAGGATGTGAAGATTTCTCAGTTGCCATCTCATAATTACCATGATTCTGACACAATGTAAATGCAGCCTGGAATGGCTTTTAGCTCCGTAATCCTTCCGCTGTGATCTTTAGGCACTGACAGGTACATATCTGAAGAGCTGTGACGAATCTCTCTCTTGTGAAGAGACGGAGGACTTTGTGAGGTCAAGTGTGTGTGTGTGTGTGTGTTGGGCTGATGTGAGATTTAAGGCCTCATGCACAGCTCCCTGGCTGGTAGCTATGTTGGGCCACACTTTACTGTGGGAAACAAGAAATCTCAATATTATTCCTGCTCACAGCTCAGAGATGCACTAAAGTGAGAGAGATGGAGTGTGTTCAGGACCCAGAGCGAAGGTCTTAAAATGGGGTGATGTACAGTACTCCAAACACCAAGGACTCGTCTGGTCTGGTCCGATGGCCGTCTAGGTGACGGGGTCTTCCCTGGGGATCTCTCTCTGGGGCTCATCGAGGTGTCCTGGTCTCCGCTGACGTTCAGGGCTGTAGATGTCGTCTCTAGGAGCTGATCCACCATCTGATCTGGATACGGACTGGATCTGGTGGCTGCAGTGATCATCTGATCAGGATACGGACCGGATCTGGTGGCTGCAGTGATCATCTGATCTGGATACGGACTGGATCTGGTGGCTGCAGTGACAAGTTGATCTGGATAAGGACCGGATCTGGTGACTGCAGTGATCATCTGATCTGGATAAGGAGCGGATCTGGTGGCTGCAGTGATCATCTGATCTGGATAAGGAGCGGATCTGGTGGCTGCAGTGATCATCTGATCTGGATAAGGAGCGGATCTGGTGGCTGCAGTGATCATCTGATCTGGATACGGACCGGATCTGGTGGCTGCAGTGACAAGTTGATCTGGATAAGGACTGGATCTGGTGGCTGCAGTGATCATCTGATCTGGATAAGGACCGGATCTGGTGGCTGCAGTGATCATCTGATCTGGATAAGGACCGGATCTGGTGGCTGCAGTGATCATCTGATCTGGATACGGACTGGATCTGGTGGCTGCAGTGATCATCTGATCTGGATACGGACCGGATCTGGTGACTGCAGTGATCATCTGATCTGGATACGGACTGGATCTGGTGACTGCAGTGATCATCTGATCTGGATACGGACTGGATCTGGTGGCTGCAGTGACAAGTTGATCTGGATAAGGAGCAGATCGGGTGGCTACGGTGCCTTGAAAGAAACAGACTAATATTAGCGTAGATGCCATTCTTCTAACGATGTAACAAGTACATTGGGTGTTTTGGGAAGTGTTCCCGGTTCCGGTTGACCTAAATAATGCAGACTAACAATCAATTAACGGATTTGAATTATAGAAATGCGATAGTGTATTATGTGTAAGCCAGGTTAAATATGGGTCAAGAGTAGTGCATGAAACACCGTATCCCACAACACTTGACCGGACCTTGTATATTTTCAGTATGGCTAATGAAATAGAAACAATGTGAACCTTTATTTGTTTATTGAAATATTAGGCTTTTATTAAAATAATTAATTTAATTATTATTAAAATAATTATTAATGTTTTATTTATCTTGTATTGTTCCTGTCTATCATTTTATTTATCGTTCTGTCGATCATCATTATCCCCAAAATTCTTATTTGATTAGACTACTAAAAATACATTAATAAAAAGCATAAAAAAATGAAATGCATAAAATTATTATTTGCGAAAGATTGAGACTGAGAATGTCCTAATGTATGTTTTTAAATGACATTCTTTCATAAGCATAGCAATTTTTAATAAAAGTTGAATAAATAATTGAATTTCAGAATTAAATAATTCCCCTCTGTATGATAGAATTCATATGAATAATGTAAACAAACAAACAAAAAACATTATTTGCTTAGTGACCTGGAAACAGTGCAGTCTTTTTTATTTATTTAAGGATCACAAAACATTGTTTATTTCCAGCAAAAAACAAACAAACAAATAATACATAAAACATATACATTAAAAATCAAACGTTTGGACCCATTGTAGATGTTGAATTCTTGTTGAATAGTGTTTAAAATGTTTCCACATGTTATTTATTAAAATATTACAGCAGTGTACGGTACATACGTGTAGTGCGTAGCAGACAGTACCCAAGTATTCTGTTCCAAACATAACCATTTTCTGCTGCATCAATAGAGACACAAATATACACACTCTGCCATCCAACACTGTGTGAAATGAAGAGACCATTGAACCCTCGCACCCCAAACCTAGTGTGAGAGGAGGGGGTAAAGAGACGCAGGTCCTGTGCTGACTGAGGTACTGTGTGATTTCACTGACCCAAATCCCAGAACTGCCTTTCCAGGTCTACTTAAAGAGAAAAATGGGTGAGATACTTTTAAATGGGCTGGTGGAGTTTAAAATGAGCTGCCCTTCTGCTTTCCTATGACTGTAGCTAATAAGAAGACTTTTATTTGATCCCTCCAGAGAGTCGAAGTGCCCTGAATTAACCGCTACTGATAAATATTATATGGCTTACAACTGTAAATCAGTAACTAAATATTCAACAGCAGGCATTAGAATGCATTCTGTAACTATAATTCCCTCCTCAGTGTGAAATAGCCACTAGTCCATGTGTGTGGCTTGTAATCAGTGGAACACATCCGTATATCATTTTCATTCCGCTTACCTGTCGTCTCAGTCGTGTGTATGCTTAAAGTAAACAACATTTATCATTGCATGCACATGACCGACTTCGTATCTTAGTATCAACAAAGAAGCTATTCAACCAGTCTGGTTATGGCCTCGGATGAACTGATACAGGAAATTACAGCCTTGTTCTTTTCCCATGTTTTTCTCGTTAAGCAAACTAAACGGATAATCACTTGTGGTAAAGAGTTTAGATGCCTCTCAATGGCCGATTAGTGTGGCAGATCCTACTGGTTTATCTAGATATATTCATACGTGGCTGCTCTATAATTTGTATTCACATCAGATTATTCATAATGACAGTAGATCATTTTACATTGTAACAAAACATTTAGAATAAATGCTATTCTTTTGAACTTTCGATTCATCAAATAATCCTGAAATAAAAGTACCACAAAAATATCAATCAGCACAAGTGTTTTCAACATTGATAATCATTTAAAAACGTAGAATGATTTCTGAAGGATTATGTGACACTAAAGACTGGATCAATGAAAAATGAAAAATTACATGTTAAAATGTAAGAAAATTGAATTTCTATTTATTTAATTTTTTTTGCTTGGCAAGTGGTTTTAACTAAATTGGTATTATCTAAAGAACCTTGAACCTATCTAATTGTGTACTTCAATTTAACAGCTGAATTATGTTTGGTTGATTGTAATCCATTACATATCTTTCTGTCAAAGTTATCTAACATTATCAAGATTAATCTTTTCTGACACAGTTTAACTCTTGAGTTCTTGTCATATTTTTTTACCATTTTCTAAATCATATGGAATACACTGTGATAATGTGAGAAATGTTGAAGATGTCTGAATAAATTCTATATGTATATATGTGTGCGTGTGTGTGTGTATACACACACACACACACACACACACACACACACACACACACACACACACACACACACACACACACACGGTATGCACACAGAATACACACATGTACACACAGTTGTGGTCAAATGCAAAATCTGCAACATTTTAATTATTTTACTAAAATAAGAGGGAATGCATGTTATTATTATATTGTATTATTATTATAATATTTAGTACGGTCTTAATTGTGTTCCTGTGGCTCAGTGGTAGAGCATTGCGTTAGTGGCGCAAAAGGTTGTCGGTTCAATTCCCAGGGAACACACATACTGATAAAAAACAATTATAATCTGAACTGTAAGTCGCTTTGGATAAAAGTGTAAACTAAATGTAAATGAGATATTTAACATAAAAGATGTTTACATAGTCCAATAAATGCTGAATTTATAAAAATGACCCTGTTCAAAAGTTTACATGCAAAGTCTTAATACCGTGTCGTTACCTAGATGATCCACAACTGCTTGTGTGTGTGTGTGGTTGTTAATGAGTCCTCCAGGTCCTGCAAGTTCTTTGGATTTTTAGCATCTTTTGCATGTTTTAAACATTTTCCAGAAGTGACTGTATGATTTTGAGATCAATTTTTTCTCACATTGACAACAACGGAGGGACGCAGTTACAAAAGGGTATATATAAGTATGTTTATTCATATATGCATGTTGATAGCATGCGTTTACACAATTAGCATGGTAAAACCCACTTTTCACATGCATGATGACTTCAGACGGAAGGCTTAGTCTTGTGTTGTTGAGCTTCCACTAGTTAATCAGTCAGCTATCTGTTCAGACAACCCGCCTCCTTGATTGTGTTGAACATCACTAGTGTAGAGTTTTACTGTCTGTTCCGGGTTGATAATGATCATTGTTTTATACTAAAGCTCAAATGGCGGTTTATCTCTAACTCTGAGGGAGGCGTAGTCTGCTGTGATTGTAGTCATTTTGTGGTAAAACACCTTTGGCTATATCCGCTTCTTGTGCGGTTCAGGTTATGAAGTCTAATGTGTAGTGTCAGTGAGGAAGGAGCTGATTTATGTGCAACTAATAAGTAGTGTGTTTATTTTTTGAGGAAATGTACAGAACGTCTCAAAATGATGAGACAAACAGAGAGAAAGAACAAAGTCATGAATAACTGACTCATGCTGTTTTTGGATGCACAGCAGCAGTAATTAACGTTCAAGAATTTAATTTCAAGATGTTAAGCTTTTACCACTGTTAAAGTACATACAAGGCATTTCAAAACCACAACAGCTAATGAGCACAGAAACGTTAACTCAAGAGACTCCAATGAGGTCATGGACAGAAAGCTTGGTTATTTAGACTAACAGCCTGTAATTGTATATTTCGAGAATTTTTTCTTGTATATCAGACAGGTAGCAATCAGAAACATAAATTGGCTTGATGTAATAAAATCATTTTCATGTAGTCGGATGGGCAAAATAATAACAGTGGTTGGTTAAATGCATAATAAATAAAAACCGGACATGCTTCAACTGATGAAATGTATATAAATCACAGCTCTTTTCTGGTTATCACTTTCACCATTTAGACCTATATAGACCTATTTAGATATTTGTATTATTATAATTGTTTTAAGTTTTTGAAAGAAGTCTTTATGCCCACTAAGGCTGCATTTATTTGATCAATGAAAACAATAATAAAATATCATTGCAATTAAAAATAAACCTATTCCATTTAATATATTTCAAAATATATAATGTTTTCCCTGTGATCAAAGCTGAATATTCAGCATCATTATTCCAGTTTTCAGTGTCACATGATCTTCAGAAATCATTATAATATACTGATTTTGTGCTTAAGAAATAGTTCTGATTATTAATAGAAAACTGCTTAATATTTTTGTTAAAACTGTGATACATTTTTGTCAGGAATATTTGATTAATCGAAAGTTTAAAAGAACAGCATTTATTGAAAATACTTTTTTGGTAACCATTTCAGTTAAAAACTGTCATTCATTTAAAGTTTAATATTTAATGTGTAAAGTTTAAATGTGTAAATAAAAAAATAAATACGACATAAAATTAATAAATATTTAACAAAGCAGCCAAATATATTCTAGATCATTTCTGAGAACCAAATCGATTTTTAAAAACCAATTTAGATTATTTCACAAAATAAGTTTAACTCATCATATTAACATGAATATGTCAGAAAATAGACTTTGTCTTCAGTTTGAACAATATGTTTAAACATAACAAGCTCAGTTTTGGTTGAAACGTATGCTTGAGCTACCTCTGTTTTGTAATGAAAATACATTTGTATTTATGTCCAAATACTTTTAAGGACCAGTATTTCCCCACGTGTATGTATTTAGTCTTGTTCTTTGCATGGCTACAGATAAGCTTGGTTAGTTAGATAGCACTTATTAACCATTTTTCATTCAGCTATTTATAATACCTGACAAAGGTATTTAAACTGTCTTTGCAAACTAACATTTTCTTTGCATGCACCCTATAACGTGCTTTAAGAGACCCTTGAAAAGCAATAGACAATTAAAGCGGCTCTTTGTGGGTTACTGGGTGAGGACTAATCGCTCACTCCCTGCAAACACAGTAGACCCAGACTGTGTGAGCGTACAGGCGTCAGTCCAGACATGTTCCTCCAGCTGCTTTAAGTACAGTCTGAGACCAGCTAACAATACACGCAGACCTGCGCAGGTAGACAAGGGATGAATGAAGGATTTGGTCAAATCACTCGGGTTGAGAAAGACACGGGGAATGAGGAACCACACAAACTGCAGGTGTGCGGCATCTTTCCAGACAGCTGTCCTTGCACATACTCATTCACGGATACATGTTTTCAACGTTTACTTGTTGGTGGCAGCTGCCTGACTTTCTCAGGCGCTCGTAGAAGTGGGATTACAGGGCTTTTATGAAATCAGATCCTGTGTTTATGTGCATGTGTGTGTGTGTGTGCTCAACCACCTATGACGGTGCAATGCAACTCCATCACCTCCATAAACACGTTCTGCAGCCTTCACACGCACAGCAGCTCACTTTCACTCTCTCTCCATTGCTCTCATACACACATTCACCAGAACACAGGAGTATGTTGATGTTACAATCTCAGTTATGTCGAGATTTAAACACTTTAGGTGTCTTTAGAAACCGGTTCTTCCTTGCAAACAGTGAATGGGAACTGGAGCTGTCAAGCTTCAAGAACTCAAGAAACTCATAAAAGTGGTCTGTATGACTTGTATGCTTCAGACACCATATGATACCCGTGCAAAGGGAAATGGAAATAAGTCATCATTCCCTGATCCAGTGTTAATGGAGTTTATTGTGATTTGTGAATGAATCATTCAGACAGGTTTTGTGAACTGGATTAGATGATCATTTAAAAAGATCTGACTCAGAAGAAGGATTCGTACACAAATTACACATCATTACTTCTCTCATGAACTCGTGAACGCAGGGTTATTTCAGTATCAGTGATCATCAGTGTTGTGGAGTTACATGTAATCTGTTATAGTTACTGTTAATTCAATTAATGTTACTTATGAAAATGCTAATGATTACAAAGGGGGTTACATATTTCCTCAAACACACAGATTTGATTGATTTCTTTCCTAATTTGCATCGACCGCTTTAAAATACGAGACACCAATGTTTCAGGACACGTGCTTATTTTTATAACTCTTATTTCCTATTTGGTTTATGCTTTATTTTTTAAGATGATCAGTTTTTTCTAAGGCATTGTTAAATGCCAGTGTTTAATGTCATAACTATGCAAAGATTTGATTTCAATAACAGTATCATAGCTAATAAAATATATTATGATTTTAAACCTGTATTTAACCTCAGAATGAGCGTAAAGTACAAAGAGGCTCTAAAGTCTGATTTTGTGGTGGCTGTGCTTTAAAATGAAATGTTTTATGATCTAAATTCATGTGTTGAAGAATTTCAAAGTCTACTGTAAAGTTAACCCGGCCAGGTTTAAATGTTTCAAAATGATTAACAGTCGATACATTTAGTAACATTTAACCAAATATAATCATTTACATTACTTTAATAAAGTAGTTGCACTTACTTTTTAATCTGTAGCCTGTTACATTTCCAAAGTAACCTTCTCAACACTGGTAATAAAATAGTAATAGTAACCTAACCATAACCCAACTAGTACTCTAATGAGAGCTAGTTTACATGTGGTAAAGTCACTTATAGTTAAACCTTTCAGATGTTTATTTCAAATAACAAAAACTGTTTTAATAGTTTTAGATTATTCAAACTGAATATAAAAACAAATGGAACATTATGCGCATGAGTAAATAATGAGAGAAAAGCCACATTTGGTTGAACTATTCCTTTCAATAATGACTTGTATTTAACATTATGAATGACTGCTCCGTTAATGAGTTTACACTGAAGTTTCTCTCATCCAGATGAAGCGTGTGGATTGATGATGCTTTTGTCCGTTGAGGGCTCCACAGGAAAACTCTGTAATTAGGAGTCCATCGATTTACTTTCCCCGAGTGATCATTAGTCCGACTGTGGCTGTTTCATTAGTCACTGATGGAGCATTTGGCATCGAAGCCACCTTGGGTCTGTTGGGCCTATCCCACGATCCCCTGCTCTGGGACAGCATTAGGATGATGCACTGTTCTATAAACACTTCATGGCATGGGCTCTCAGAGACAGGAATCACACAATGAAAGAATTACAATATAACGTTGGTTTATGATTATTAGACAATAAGGCAAACCAGATTTGTCCAGTTTCTGAAGAAATGTCAAGTGACGTGCCACTATGTTATGAGTTGTGAACGGTTGCTATGTGGTTTCTAAGGTGTCCTGATTCATTCGTAGAATGTTGCTGTGCAGTTGACCGAGTGTTCTATTTAGGAACAGAACGTTTTTTCAGAAATGTTTTTGAAAGAAGTCTCTTATGATCACCAAGACTGCATTTATTTTTCACAAAATACAGTAAAAAGGATAATATTGTGAAATATTATTACATATAAAAAGTTTTTTTAATTTGAATTTTTTAATTATTCCTGTGATGGTAACTAAGTATGTCTTTATAGTACACTGTGTGTACTGAGTATATGTATGTGTATTTTGCACATTGTCTTCTGTACAGTCTGTAAATATGTACTGTTAATATGTAAATATATATATTTTTTGCACTGTCTGGAGCACGCTCGTAAGAATTTCACTCACCAAGGCACTTGTGCTGCGGTGATGTGACAATAAAAGTGATTTGATTTGATGCAAAGCTGTATTTTCAGCATCACTTCCTTGTACTAATTGCTCTTGGCTATGTTGCTCTCTCCTGTTGACATCTTTTCTTCTCTCTCTTTCTCTTTCTCTCATGTTTACCTTGTTTTAGATAATTCACTTATATTTTGTATTTTAGTAGCGATTTTTCTGATTGTGTGTGATTTTGTTTTCTGTAATATATATAAATGTTATTCTTTTTTTTTTGATGTGTATATGTGTGATGCTCTGTCTTTGTTTTAGGGTGACCTTTTAACATTCTGTCAAGGGTCTACAGATGAAAAATAGCCTTTTGGGATAATTCTGGCACGTTTACAGTTATGTTTATTAATGTGCATTGCCCCTGTAAATAAATAATAATAATAATAATAATAATAATAATTACTCCAGTCGCCAGTGTCACATGATCTTCAGAAATCATTCTAATTTAATGGGCAAGATATGTTAGTTATTAATATTGAAAACAGCTGTGCTGCTTAAAATGTTTGCATAAAACCATTTCCAAGTTTTCAATGAATAAAAAAACATTTATTAGAAATATATTATTTATTATAAATGTCTTCACTGTCACATATATATAATATTTTTGATATATAATTAATTTGTATTTTGGTACAGCTGGTAAAAACCATACCTCTCTTCAACATCTGCACTATTTTGGTGGTTTAATAATTACCTTTAGTTTGTTTCAAATGTGCTGCATCAGACCGTGAGAGATTTGTGCTGGTGAACAATTAGTTTTACATGTTAGGTACAGAACAAGAAAAGCATAGATCAGTTTGGTAGGTGTATAGTGAGACTAACTACTGCATGTCCACATGGTAAGTTATACGGCATAAGCTATAAGTTACTGTGTGTGTGTGAGATATGCTGAGCTGTGATTTATGAGGCTAGGGTTCTCTCAGACTGCAGTGTTTAGTGTATGGCTTGCCCCTGTCAGCTCACGCTACACAACACCATAAATTATTGATCATTTAAAACAACAAAGAAAAGCATGCGTGTGCGCATTGGAGAGCATGTGCATGTGGATTTTTGTTGCGATGTGTGTATACATCTGTGTGTGTAGAGAGAGAGAGAGAGAGCAAACAATTGATTTACGACAGGGCCGTTGGACTTAATTTCAGCGTTTAGTGAACGACTGGCTAATACCCTACAAATCTTCCACGTGTTACAGCAAACGACGGACTCTAAATCAGGCGTGCAGGCGGCATATGCTGCAGCAAACGAAGTTGATTGAACTGTTGAATGTACAAAAATGTAAAAGTATGAAGTTTTATAGCCTATTTATGAGCAACTTTAACAATATTAAAGAGCAAGATCTTATGATCACTCATAATGCACTTGAAAAATGTGTTTTTCATCAAAGCATGTAACATTTTATTGAAATATAATTAATTGTTATTCAAAATTAATAGATGTTTAGCTCTCTGTAGTGTTTTGATGTATTTTTTTAATAAAGTCACCATGAACCTTTTTTTACATTACTCAGAAGTGGAAGTCATCATCGTTGAAACAGTCATTATTCAGAAATGATTTTGACTGTTTACTATTGTCTTTTAGGGCTGCTTTACGGCAGAATTGAGTTTTGTTTGCATCAATGAATCACTATTTTCTTGTGTATCACTTGTTACAAGCCCCTTTGAAAAGTCTAGGGGTTAAAATTCCGGTGGCGCTGCTGAGTTCAGTCGCCTGTGAATTAGCTCCGCTCAGAATTGTGCTTTTATGTGTGTTTCTTTACTTATTTTTTTTTTTTTTTTCTCTTTGATACGTGTATCGCCTGCAATGATTATGTACGACAGAAGAACACTTTTGGACATTGGACATCGCTACACTAACCTGATTAAGGATACTTTATCCACGGACCCAGCGTGGCCATTGGAGATACTCCGGAGCACCGAGTTGAACAACGACCACCTGAACAACCGCAGGAGGCGAAGGAAACACCGCGGGAGACGTGCTGGAATACGCAACAGACTGAGGAAAAAGGCTCACTGCCCTCCTCTGCCGAGTATTCTGCTCGCTAATGTCCAATCCTTGGAGAATAAGATGGACGATCTTAGAGCCAGGATTAGTTTCCAACGAGACATTAGGGATTGTAACATCTTTTGTTTGACCGAGACATGGCTCACGCCGATGGTCCCGGACAACGCTGTAACGCCGTCTGATAACTTCTCTGTTTTACGGATGGACAGATCAGCCGAGGCCGGAAAAAACAAAGGTGGTGGAGTGTGTTTCTTTATTAACAAGAAATGGTGTGACCCCAGGAATATCTCCATTCTGTCGCGTTCCTGTTCGCCTCATCTGGAGCATCTTTCCATTATCTGCCGCCCCTTCTATCTGCCCCGGGAATTTACATGATCCTCGTGTTCGCCGCTTATATTCCTCCACAAGCAGACACTAGCGTGGCTTTGTCCAATCTCCACGATGAAATCAGCGGATATGTCAACAAACATCCCGACGCTGCTTGTATTATCGCTGGGGACTTTAACAAGGCCAACCTCAAGAAAGTCCTGCCGAACTTTCATCAACACATATCCTGTCCAACCAGAGGACTGAATACACTGGATCACTGCTACACTCCGCTCAATAACGCCTACAAAGCCCACTCACTGCCGGCTTTTGGCAAATCAGATCATGTCGCCATCTTTCTCATGCCGAATACAAACAAAGATCGCTCGCGATCCGCCGGTGGAGAGGGAAGTGACGCTGGTCCCCCACTCTGAAGCTATGCTACAGGCGTCTCTTGATGACGTCGACTGGGACATGTTCCGGGCGAGTTCATCTGACGCCAGCGATTCACGGATGTAGCAGTAAGCTTCAGTAAACACGCTAACCGAGCAAGCCACTGAAACGGTAACAATAAGGACATTTACTAATCAGAAACCGTGGGTGGACAGATCTATCCGTGATGCGGTTAACAATCGCACTGCCGCATACAATGCCGGTCTGTTGTCAGGAACATGAGCGAGTACAAAACATCATGCTACGCTCTCCGGTGCACGAGCCGCTAAGCGCCGGTACAGTGAGAAAATTGAGTCACATTTCCAGCTCAATGACTCTCGACGCATGTGGCAGGGACTGAAGACCATCTGTTCCTCTGGAAATAAATCCTCCGCAGAGGTGAGAGCAGATCCGCTGCTGGCCGAAGAGCTAAACACCTTCTCGGCCGCTTTGACTGCAATGGCGGCGCAAATCTGCCGAACAGCCCGTCAGGAAGCAGCAGACAGAGCAGCAATGATCATGCCATCACCTTTTCAGAGGACGACGTTCGGAGGGAACTAAAGAGAGTGAACGTAAGGAAAGCAGCAGGACCTGATGGGATTACTGGCCGCGTTCTGAGGTCCTGTGCTGATCAGCTTGCTGGTTTGTTTACTTCCATATTTAATGAGTCCCTTGCTACCTCTGTGGTTCCCACCTCATTTAAAAAATCTGTCATCATCCCTGTGCCTAAGAACAGTAAACCCTCTTGCCTGAATGACTATCGTCCAGTTGCCCTCACATCGGACGGTCATGAAGGTTTTGAGAGACTTTTAAAGAAACACATTTGCTCCTCCATCCCTGCTACTTTGGACCCTCTTCAGTTTGCCTATCGGCCAAATAGATCTACTGATGATGCCATCTCCCAGGTACTGCACTCCTCCCTCACCCACATCGACAGCAAAAATGGCAACTATGTCAGGCTGCTATTCATAGACTACAGCTCAGCTTTCAACACTATAGTCCCCACCAAGCTGACTGTTAAACTCTCAGACCTTGGCCTAAACACCTCACTTTGTGACTGGATTCAAGATTTCCTCACCGCCAGACCACAGGTGGTGAAAGTCGGCCAGTTCACCTCCAACTCCATCACCCTGAACATAGGAGCCCCACAGGGCTGTGTCCTGAGCCCCTGCTATACTCTCTCTACACACACGACTCGTGTCCTCACACAGCTCCACCTCTATTGTTAAATTTGCTGACGATACTGTGGTTCTGGGCCTCTCGTTTCCAACAATGATGAGGCCGCATACTTGGATGAGGTGGAGAGACTTACATCATGGTGTCAGGACAACTGTCTCTCTCTGAACGTGAGCAAAACTAAGGAGCTGATCGTGGACTTCAGGAAGAGACAGCAGCGGCCCTACACTCCCCTTATGATCAATGGGACCCCTGTGGAGAGGGTGAGTAGCTTGTGTAAACATCTCCGAGGACCTGACTTGGACTACACACATTCAAACACAGGTTAAGAAAGCCAGGCAAAGACTGTACCATCTGCGACAGCTGAGGAAATTCAGGGTCTCACCAGCTATCCTGAAAACTTTCTATTCAGGGGCCATAGAAAGCGTACTGACTCAGTGCATCTCAGTGTGGTATGGTAATTCCTCAAACCAGGACTGCAAAGCTCTACAGAGAGTCGTGCGCTTAGCTGAGCGCATCTCAGGGTCTGCTCTCCCCTCTCTGCAGGGCATCTACATCAAACGCTGTAAAAGCAGAGCTGCTAAAATCATCAAAGACTCAAACCACCCCGGTAACCATCTTTTCTGTTTACTGCCATCTGGCAGGCGCTTCAGGAGTATGATGGCAAAGACTGAAAGACTGAGGAAGAGCTTCTTCCCTCAGGCCATCAGGCTCCTAAACACAAACTCTGTTTCATAAACACTCACATGACCCATTGTAACTTAATTAACTGTAAATATTATCACATTCTCATCATTGCTGCTATGTACAATACCCTGAACAACCGTCTGCACATCCCTCTTATTCACATTACTATTTATTAAGTCCCAGTACACTGTTTTTCCTTTTTTGTACATCTTATTGTTTTTTGCACATCTTATTATTATTGTTTTTCTTTTTTTTTTTTTTTGCACATCCTTTTGCACATCCTATTGTCTTTTGCACATCGTATTGTTTTTGCACATCTTATTGTTTTGCACTTTTTATTTCATTGC
>CM050414.1:28417778-28437778 GCA_027564155.1 Gymnocypris eckloni scoliostomus
ACACAACTTCTCCGGCACCATTTGTGCCACCCACATGATTATGAATGATATCTCAAATTGCGATTGGACTTGAACCACCAACCTAACATTCCCAAAGAACACTATAAATCAAATATGGTCTAATAACCCCTCAGAATAGCTGAGCAAATGCTTGCAATAACCTGGCAACCATACACAACATCCTAACATCATCAAAGTGGCATTTTCTGAGACAGAGATAAACTGAAAGATGAGTCATCATTTAGTAGCAAAAGATTTGTACAGCATGATGCAGTATATCAATTTCCAGTATGTCCTTCCCAGTTATAGATACCTGCTTCTAAAAATGATTAACTTCAGGGCAAACCCAAAACATACACTGTATTACCAAATGTACTTCTAATGAAAGGTTTGACTACTTTAGTAATTTCCATGAGTACAAATCTTAAT
The DNA here is from genome assembly GCA_027564155.1 of Gymnocypris eckloni scoliostomus. Classification (NCBI taxonomy): domain Eukaryota; kingdom Metazoa; phylum Chordata; class Actinopteri; order Cypriniformes; family Cyprinidae; genus Gymnocypris; species Gymnocypris eckloni. The sequence continues at coordinate 28,418,208 of CM050414.1, forward strand.
GTTTAAGCATATAATGATATTCTAGGGAATCTAATTGTATAGCAACAGTTTGGACTCTTTTCTATTCTAACATGACAGTGTCTCTGTGTATAAGACAAGAATCAAAGAGAAATGATGATTCAGTCAGTGTGGAAGAACTTGACTGGTCTGCAGAAAGCAGCTGAACACCTCTGGTGTGACTTTAAATGAGCCACAAACTCATCACCAAACACCAATGACTTGTACATTCATTATATGGACAAAAGTACTGGCACCCCTTCTTTAGAAGAGAAAAAGGCACTTACAGACTGTGCCAACAAAGAAATTCATGCACTTAAAAATTGTATTTACATCTCTGTTGCAACAGTTTTGAAGTGTATGAAATGACGGCACCCATATGTACAAGTCATTGGTGTTTGGTACCGAAAAGAGTCTTTTCGTCCTTTTATTAGAATATAGTGTATGTCTGTAGGTGTCTATAGAGTTTTCTGAACAGAAATTACCATTAGAAGATGAGAAAAGCTTCATTAAATATAAATGAATAATATTAATATAGTTATATTATTAAATTGCATAAATATATAGTTTATGAGTTAATTTATGTATAATAATTTAAGCTTTTATTATTCCTAATGGAAAATAAAAATACTAAAATGTGATTGAAATAGTAAATACATATTTATATGCAAATTACATATTTATGTTCTTAGTACAAATATTGCAATTGGTCTTTTAGTATACTAAACTTGTATACTTAATGTCTGCTAAATTTAGACAACTAATTTAGCACTTAATGCACTTTAATTGTGCGGAAGTCCAACTAAAGATATCCTGAAGTACATTTGTTTATGTAAAAGTGGAGCTATTGTAAGTATACTTCAAGCACACTTTAAATCCTCCATAATTAACACACATTTTAGGCTTAGTAAAAACTTTTTACAAACTCTTTCTCTGAAATCATAAACATAATTTAGATATATTTGACGTTGAGTAGGTGTATGATTCACTGTTTTCCAGAGCTCTACACTCCTCTGTCTCCTGGTGAAACATAAATATGGCTATAATACAGGAATACTGGCTTTACACTGTCTGTCCCGCACTGTCTGGACACGTTAAAGGTCGTCTGCGGACAAAGACGCAGCTTATCCTCTCAAACCAGTCGGCTGTTCACCTCATGGATGGAAGTGTAAAGCAAGCCAACACCCCCCCATCCGTCTTTGAAGAAACGGCACACACACACCACAACACAACACAACACAACACAACACAACACAACACAACACAACACAACACAACACAACACAACACAACACACACCCTGGCAGAGACACGCACAGGTGGGCACCTCTCTATAGTGCCACACATGTTCTCCTCTCTTAAGTGGTTTCCATTATCAAGATCGCTCAGTTCAGATGCAATGCTTGGCCGAATCTTTTCTCTGCCCAGGGGTTTTACGTGTCTTTGTGCTCTCAAAGCTGTCTAAACACACAACACCTGAGAAGCAGGGAGGATTATGGGCCTTCGAGGGCGGCGGGAGCACGTGTGTGTCTGAGTCAGATCTAATATCGGTCTGATTGAGTCTTCTTTCTGCTCGTCTGATGGACCGATGGGGGGGTGGAGAGCACATGATGTGAAGATCAATCTGAGGATTAGGACCCAAGCAAAGCCCTGGAATTAAAAGGTTGCACATTGAATTTGAGCTTTGATGTGTTTGTCCAGTAGTTTGGAGGAATCAGAATATGAGAGATTAACATCATTGTGTTCGTCTCAAAGCCGTTGACACCAGCGTCTGTCTGGATGGGAAGAGTCTGAACATCCCATGTTGATTTACAGAAGAAGTTGATTTACATTAGTCTTAAATTTAAATTGAATTTAGTCTTAAAGGCATACAATGCAAAAAAAAAAACTAGTGCTGGGCAACGATTAATCGCAATTAATTGCATCCAAAATAAAAGTTTTTGTGTACATAATATATGTGTGTGTCCGGTGTATATTTGATATGTATATATAAAGACACACATACACTGTAAAAAATCACAAGTTGAGAAACGTAAAAGTTTAAAGCAGATTTTAGAGTTTTCTCGACTTCTTGTATTCAGTTTATCTCCTACAAAAATAAGTTCAGAAAACTCAAAAATCGTTATATTTAGTAGCACTTTATTTTTAAGGTGTCGTTGTTATATGTTACATGTACTTACTATTATATTAACAACAAATAATGCATAATTACATGCAAGTAAGCCAAACCCTTAATCCTAACTCTAACCATACATAGTAAATTCACATAGTTAATTAATATTACTCAGTACTCAAATGTATAATTACACTGTAACAAGGACACCTTAAAATAAAGTGTAACCTTATATTATATATAAGTATATCTAATTTATAAACACATTTTCCTTAAATATATGCATGCATGTGTGTATTTTTATATATACACTACATCATAAATATTCACACACATATATTGTGTACACAAAAACTTTTATTTTGGATGCAATTAATCGTGATTAATCATTGCCCAACACTAAAACAACCTTTGATATGTATAATAAAAACCCAGCGGCTAGTTTCCAGACACTAACTGTGATGAATATGATAGGCTACATTAAACATTACAGCTTGACAACTTCTGTTTAGTAAAACATCTAGTTGTTCAGATGTTCTTTGAGTAGACTCGCTGTGGACCAGTTCACCGGTAAAGACTAGAGATGGTTTTGTCTGACTGACTTTGTTTTTTGTTAAACTATATATGAAAATGAATAATTTTTATGCCTTATGTTTTTTACTTATTTCTGTTCTGTAAGTTTGACTTTTACATTGTTGACAAATAACTACTTAACTGATATACATTTAGCTTATATTTGTTAATTTAGTTTAATTGTTTTCTAATTTTGTATTTCTTACTTTAGTTAGATATTCCCTGTTCTGTTTACAGTAAAAACAATCTGATCATGCCTTCAAGCCACACAATATATAACATATCGGCCCGGTTTCACAGACAGGGCTTAAACTAAACCAGAATTAGGCAATAGCTCAATTAGGACATTTAAGTTATTTTTATTGACATGCCTTAGAAAAAACATTACTGGTGTGAATCTTGAGACAAAACATAGGTACTGATATATTTTAAGATCAGTCAGAGCAAGTTTATTTAAGTCAAAACAGCTTAGACTTACACTTTAGTCTGGGACTAGGCTTAAGCCTCGTCTGTGAAACCGGGGTTATGTCTTTATTCTGTATTTTCATCATTGTATGTATCATTAAAGACTATAAGTGACTTTTTTCTGGTTCGAGAATCAAGACTTCTTTGAGTCCATGAGTCTGGTCTCGATTACTACCGTACTAAACATCTTTAAACCTGTTCAAGTTAACTCAACTTAAGCGAAGTTAACCAAACTCAACTCAAGTGATGTTGTTTTTTTCCATGCAACACTATTAATTGAGGACTGATGCTTTCAAGCTTCAAATAGGACACGAATGCATCATAAAGTAGTCTGCTTTTATGGTTATTTTATTGTTATTATTAATATTTAAATATTTTGTATAATGTATACTGTAATTTTATATTTATGTTGTAACTATAAATATATTTTTATTGTATAAATTATATTTTAAGCTTGTGTATTTTGTGTTTGAAAATAGATATTTCATTGTTTAGATTTTATATTTATATCATTTTTAATTATGCATGATTGGACAGTAGGCTGACACCTGATAACAACTCAAGTGGATATTAGTAGTAGAAGAAAAAGAAGAGAAGAAAAGAGGAAAAAAGGTGAAAAGTTGAGATGCTCCTTTCACTTTATTTATTTTATTTAAAGTATATTTCCTCATGCATGACTGGTTGGCACTCGTTTCGCTGAGGATTGATCACATCTAAAACTCCCACGCTGCCACCATTCCTTCAGCTGGATGCCAACACGTCTCATTTTGTCTTTATATTTAGGCTGAACATTACAATGACTCTGAGCTCACTCTTTTCAAGCGCTGCCATGAGCCACAAACTGAAGAACCCCTCAGAATATGTGTGTCAAACCCCAAGCATGAAGATACAGTTAATGCAGTGCAGACGGGATGTGTTCAGGAGGAAGGGGTGTGTGTTGTGTTATTAGCGTGTGTGATTGGCAGGGCCCTCTGTGTGTGGTGAGGAGAACAGCTGTAGATACTGAGAGCCGAGGGCCCTTAATAAACACATCTACCGCCTGCAGAGCAAGAGCAAAGAACTCTGATTCCACAGGAGGATCCAAGAGTTAAAGAAACGTGACGCTGGAGCACAAAACCAGTCACTGGGGGAGCATTAGCCAACAATACACTGTATGGGTCAAAATTATACATTTTCCTTTCATGCCACAAATCATTAGTATATTAAATAAAGATCATGTTCCATGACGATATGTTGTAGATTTCCTACCATAAATATATCAAAACTTAATTTTTGATTAGTAATATGCATTGCTAAGAACTTCATTTAGATGATTTTCTTAATTGATTTTTGAGGCGATTTTTGCAATGAACATCGTAATAAAATGCACAGTATCTGATTCTTCTGTCCAAACGGGTTTAGTGTAGGATAGTCATTTTTATATTTATTTGATTATTATAAGTATTATTATCATAAAATAAAACATTTGTATATTTGATTAGTCTATTTAATATCTTTTTATATTTTCATTAATATTTATATTTCATTTATATAATTATTCTTATATTTTAATGCAAATATTGAAAAATATATTTTTGCTACTCTTTATATTTTCATTATTATTTAGTGTATATAGTATATTTTAGTTACATATATTTTATATTTTAATTAATATTATTTATATTTAATGTAATTTATTTGAAAAATTTGTTCACCCTCAGATTCCAATTTTTCAAATAGTATCTCGGCCAAATATTGTCCTATCATAACAAACCATACATCAATGGAAATATTATTTATTCAGCTTTCAGATGATGTATAAATCTCAATAAAAAAAATACCTTTATGACTGGTTTTGTGCTCCGGGGTAACAAATTATTGACCAAAATGATGTCATTATTTATTCATTCTCATGTTGTTCCAAACCCATACTTTCTAAAACTTATAAGCCTCAAGCAAAAGTGTCATAAAATGATTATAAAGTTGTCCATAAGGATATAGTGATTTGTCTGTGGACACAGCACGAGCTGGTGAGCAAGAGTTTCTGTCGTTTACATTTAGTCATTTTGCAGACGCTTTTGATTAAATATCTGCTAGATTAATTAGATTTCTTCATCAGTCCAAGCTTGTTCTATTCTGAACGATGACTGAAACCTCGTATAACGAGCACTTCTCGTGTTTATTACCATCTTATGGTAAATCACTTGTTGTATTCCTCAACTGTAAGTCGCTTCTGGATAAATGCATCTGCCAAATGAATAAATGTAAATAAGACATACGATAGATTTGTGTTATTCATTAATAATCTTCCCCTATTGGTAAAATATTACCACTTTACTGTATCTGTGATTAAATAAATGCAGCCGTAGTGAGCAAAAGATACTTAAAATATTCTAAATTACAAATTTGAATCTACAATGGCATAAAGAAATATATATATATTAGGGGAAAATTATAATATTTTTTTATAAAATGTGGTAGCAGAAAAATCTTGCTTTTGAATGGTTATGATATCACAAGCAATAGCACATATGACCAGAGCCACATTTACACAAATCAACAGCTATTCAGCATTTATCAATGTGATATCATAATTGATTTGAGTGAAGTCACCTCTCTGCTGTGTGCTAAAGTACAGATCAGTGTATAGTGTCATTGTGTGTTACTGCCAGAACCAGATCCAGCCCCCCCAGTGCTAATCTACACTTACAAATGTTAAACATCACACAAATATGACAGGAATTACATGCATCAGTGCTTTGTCAACGGAAGATTGTCAAGATCTGGACGAATGCAGCATCATTTTCTGACAAATACAGATAAATAAACTACCGACTTCTAAACGACCAAATTCAGTGCATACTGTAGGTGATGATAGTGTCTGTAAAAACACACAACACACACACAACAACATACTGACAAACCCAATCTGCCAGTTAACATTCGGACAAAATCAAGTCTTATTATTATTATCAGAAATACTAATATTTATAGTAAATGTATAAATCAAAGTTAACTTGGTGCTCTTTTGGTTCACTTAATTTTTAGTTACATTAAACGAAATTTAAAAACATATATCAATATTTGTATTAAAATGCACACAATACTCTCTCTAAACAAATGTACAATTACAATATAAATTATTAAATGATCTGTAAATAATTCAAGTTTCAAGGTTCTTTTATTCGTCACATACTCAATTATACAGGATGTGATGAATAAAATAACCTTGAACCTTAATATTAATAATTAATAATATTAATAATAATAACAAAGCATAATAAACAATACTAATCAACAATATAATGATACTCTCTTATTGTATGGCTCAGGGCTCTGAGGTTGGTTCTTTTAAAGACACCTGTAAACTCTCTCTGAACTGCTTGGGGCTTTGATTCCTGTAGTTGTGCCGGATGAAAGAGAGCTACGTGATAAATGACACCGTATTCTGTCTACTGATAATACACTGGTGCACGCTCACCTTAGTAGCGGTATTACTCATGCACTTATGTTTGTGTCTACACAATAGATATACAAACACCACAGTGCCATATTTGTTTGATCAGTCTCTTAAACGCTCGCTGTAATTTGTAGTAGGATCTAAGGCCTTGCTTAGACAAGACTGTGCTCGCATTCTGTCGTATTTGTCATGTGTGAAAAAGATCGATGGCACTAGATCTAAAGATTAGCTGAGTACACTGTACCAAGATCTGGCACCTTTGGCCAGCAGACGCAGGAATTTACTTTCAAAGGTGCTACACCTGAGCACACTTGTGCACAAAACACAAGATTAACTGTGCCTCTGTCCTGAGAAGCACGAGGGTAAAGCAAACAACTCCAGGGTTTAACAGCGCAGACTCTAATGAGGCTAATGAAGCGGGGGGGTATACACACTCATACTGTACAACACAACAACAGTCACTCATACGTTAGTTTTCAAATCAATCAATTCATTCAAACATATGAAAAAATATTATATAGAAACTTAAATATAAATAATAATCTTTAAAATATTAAAATGATACACACTATAAAATATTAAGAGGTTTTAAAAATCTATTTATATAAACAATTTACTTTGTAAAGATAAAATACGAAAATAAATTAAAATATTAATTAAAATAGTAAACATATGTAAATAAAATATACTATATAAACTAGATCATATAAAATATAAATAATAGTAAAAATATACTTTTCAATATTTGTATTAAAATAGAAAAATATAACAATTTATAAAATGCACTATAAAATATGCACATTTTTAAGTAATGATAATAATAATAAAAATGATTAAATACATATTGAATATGACTATCCTACACTAAACACTTGAATACTGTCGTGCAGTTTCCCTCAGCATCCTCGTAGCACAGAAGAATCAGAGAGTGTGCATTTTATTACGATGTTCATTGCAAACACAATAATGTGGGTCATAAAGTGGGCGATTCATTTCCTACTCGTGCCGGATTGGCTTGTATCTTTTGATGGGTGAAATCCCCAACAGCTAGCATGTAATTTGGCTGTCCCAAACGTGGATGGGCACAAGCCTTACGCATCATGTAAGAAATCTAACCTTGGCATGTCTCCGAACATCTTGTCAGAGAAAGATTGAATGCTTTGCCCTCTGGCCTCTCTCCTCCTCTGGAAGCGGAATACAAAAGCTCTGCAGTCAGAACTGATTCTTCAGTCTTAAACATGTTACTGGGGCTTGCCAACTGTTGTAAAGTATAAAGCAAGACAGAGAAAAAAGATTGTAATCGTAAAATAAAAGAAAGAGCAGAAAGGGCACGGATGGCGAGCTGAATATTATCCCCAGAGTAACGCAGGCACGCCTTCTAGAATGACTCTACGGCGCGGCGCTGTTATTTTATATGGATGACAAATTGCAGGTATCTTCTCTTGGCATTTACTAGGCTCAGATAGGGCATGCTGCCAAAGTCTGCTGTTGGGTCTGAATTCACAGACGCACACACACACACACACACACACACACACACACACACACACACACACACACACACACACACACACACACACACACACACACACACACACACACACACACACACACACACACACACACACACACACACACACACACACACATGTTGGTTTTATGGTTTACGGGACTCTCCATAGGTGTAATGGTTTTATACTGTACAAGCTGTATGTGCTATTGCCCTACACCTACCCTACACATAAACTTAGCCCTCACAGGAGACGGTGCATTTATACTTTCCCCCAAAAAACTCACTCTGTATGATTTATAAGCATTTTGAATTATGGGGACACTGAAAATGTCCTCATAAATCACCTTCTCCTTTTAATACCTGTCATACCCATGTCATTATACAAATTTGTGTCCTCATAAACCACATAAACATGCCCCCACACACACACACACACACACACACACACACACACACACACACACACACACACACACACTGTGCAGCCTGACACTCACTTTTATGAGAATGCATGACTGCAAGCTGACATATTAAATATAAGAATATAATATTAAACATAAGACTATAATATAATATTTGACTCAATTGTAAGTTGCTTTGGATAAAGGCGTCTGCTAAATGAATAAATGAATAAATGTAAATGTAATAGCTCATGCACTGATGAATGATGTGCTATTTTGCAAAACACGGAAATACTTGATTTTGTCCGAATGTTTTCCCTAATATATATATTTATTTTTCTTTATGCCATTGTAGATTCAAATTTGTAATTTAAAATATTTGAAGTCTCTTTTGCTCACTACGACTGCATTTATTTAATCACAAATACAGTAAAGTGGTAATATTTTATTAAACATTAAATAACAGATTTAATCTTTAATATACTTTGAAATAATTTATTTCTGTGATCAAAGCTGTATTTTCAGCATCATTACTCCAGTCTTCAGTGTCACATGATCTTCAGAAATCATTATATGCTGATTTCTTATTATTATTATCAGTCTGCTGAATACTTTTTTTCAGGATTCATTGAATAGAAAATTCATAAATAGGACATTTCTTTGAAATTTTTTTTTTTTCGACAATGTAAAAGTCTTTACTGTCACTTTTGTTCAGTATAATGTGTCCTTTATTATTACAATTCTGAATATTTATTTTAAAATAAATCTTACCAACTACTCTTACTGAACACTTATTCAGGGAAAATATACACCTTTAAATATATATATTTTTTAAAGTTTTGGGATGTACAGACTTGTAGCAACAACAACAGAATTGAAACATTAAGACTCTGTTTATATGCACTGATGTAAAGAAGAAACGCGTGTATTAATTTGACCCTCCTCTCTTCTGACGGTTATTTATGTCGTGGATCTGAGGATCCTCTAATATTTCTGCAGATATATAGTGGATGCAGATGTGTTTTGCTGGAACAAATGGATGAAGAAAGCGTGTGATTGGAGGGTTTCTTTAAGATGATGCAATCAGTCATCCTGTCACAGACAGTGCACGGAGCTAAAGCCGTATAACGTAATAAAGATCTGGATATATCTGGCCTTCATGAGCAAGTATGCTTGTCTGATTGCTGCTGGCAGACCTGTGGCTCCCTCAGGCAATGAAACGCAGTTTCCTTCTTCACAAACTCCTCTCACTGCCAGATCATGCTGAGCCAAGACAGAAAAACCAACAACTGCCCTGCACGATGAAAGCGGGGACAGTGGGGGGCATCCCATAAACGACTCTCCCAGTCTCTCCGCTGTCATTCCCTTTCCACAGAGCACATTACACACGTGAAAGGCATGCTGACATCTCTTTACACACGTCTGTGTATGTCTATAGATCAGTTCAGGTGCATGACTCCTCCCCATGTTCAAGGCCTCTTTCTAAATCTGGTTTGTCTTGTTCTTTCTAACACAATTGATTTATGAACATAAGGCCATATGACCCACAGCCTTCACTCTTAGCCTTTAACTTAATGCCAGGGACCCAGAAACTGACCGGCCCGCTGGCGTTAGAACTTAAAATGATAATTGTATTGTGATATGAGTTATTTATATAATGTGACTTATTTCAGATACAAGTTATAAACTATTTAATGAGGAAAAATGTAGAGTACAAATTGTTTGAATAAAAAAAAAAAATAATAATAATATATATATATATATATATATATAAATATATGATTTATCTGTGCACTTTATGCAAAATAAAAAATTATGTATATATTTAATTTATTATATTCCAGTTTCACAGAAGAATATTAAGCAGCAAACACATTTTCAACATTGATAATAATAATAATAAAAACCATTATTAATAATTTTGAACCAAATCGGCAAATTACATTATTATTTACATGATTAAGGGTCATGTGTGAAACTGGAGTAATCAGCTTTGCATCACAGAAATAAATTAGATTTGAAAATATATTCAAATAGAAAATGGTAATTTTAAGTAAATGTAATAATATTTTAGAATATTAATGTTTTAAGACACGTCCTAAGTGAGCCTAAGAAACTTCTTTCAAAAAATGTATACATTTACATTTTTCCTAACTTTTGACCATTAATGAATGTTATGCTATATGATATCAAATATTCTGATTATAAATTATATATATATATACGAATGAGAATCAGAAAGAGCTTTATTGACAAGTATGTTTGCACATTCAAGGAATTAGTTTTAATGTCACAAGCTTCCAGTTCACAGACAACAACAACACAGACAATAAAGATGAGAATAAAACACACACATGTGCGTATAAATAAACACAATAGAATAATACATGGAAAAATTAAATAAATGTTATGTACACTTGTGCTATAGATAGAATAGAATAGGAATAGAATAGAATAAGAATAAGGGATGTACTAGGATGTGGGGTGGTAACAAATAAGTATATTGTTATTGCACAATGTGACATTTAACTGTTCATAAGGTAGATTGTCTGGGGGAAGAAACTGTTCTTGTGCCTGGCTGATTGATTAATCACACACACACACACACACACACACACACACACACACACACACACACACACACACACACACACACACACACACACACACACACTCTCTGTCTCTCACACACACACACACACACACTCTCTCTCTCCACACACACACACACACACACACACACACACACACACACACACACACTCTCTCTCTCTCTCACACACACACACACACACACACACACACACACACACACACACACACACACACACACACACACACATCCTTCTATTCTCCAAATCACTCTTTGCATCGGATTGGTGAATGGATATATCCTGCACAGAACCGAAAACATTCTCCGAAACTACTTTGATATTATGATAGAGATTGTGTTGCATAACAAATTTGTGGTGGTGAAGTTTTCCAACCCCCTGTGGTCTCCGTTTCAAAGCACCACTGTAGTGCAGAGCAGTGACTTCCTGCTGGAGAAGATGTATGGTTATGCAATGCCCCAATAAGAGCAAATAAATACAGCAAAGGCCCGTAGCAGCCCGGCGCTTACTCATTTGATTCCAAGGACAGAAATACACACAAACACTCTCTCATACCAGGACAAGCTATTTGTTTTCCTCCGGGCTCTCTGCGTTTGTTCTGGTTTGTGTGGAACGATGAGGAAAAATCCATATGATCTGACTCTGGCTCTTGTGGCGGAGCGTTTTTGCACATGGAGCCCATCAGAAGCTAAATGAGCTGTTAATACCACGTTAGCTGAGCTGGAAAGAGCGTTACGTTACTGTACTGCCGCGGACTCGGACAGAAAAACGTGTGTAATATTACCCCTGCAAACCAACTTTTTAGTACCTATGTGAATTTGGATTCACAATGGTTAAGATAAGATCTTACGATTTGTATTGTTGTTGTTAAAAAGACTTGTATTTCAGGAAGATTGTAGACAGGGAATGTCATTTTCTTTGTGATAAAGATCTGTAAAGAGTGCTTGTTAATTCTTCAGTGTTCATACGATCTTGAATCTTGGCAAGGCGTTCGCAGGAGGCGGGCAAGTTTAAACCCAGCTCTTTTTGATAACACAGAGGTGGTCTTACACACCTCCTCTGGAGGTCCCAGCAGTAACATTGGTCAACAGAGACACAGAATATCAAAGTGAGGTTTCATTTCAGCCTCAGGCAGTCATCTCAGTCAAAGAACTTACATAGCCATTCATTTGTGGAGCAGGAAACATTAGCGCAGAGTGTGTTTGGACAGGAATCTGGTTATTTTAGAGGGTTTGTATGCTATTCGGGGCAAAAGGCGGAGTCTAAGACTGCGCTCAGAAATCAGCCTACATTTTTTGTTTTGTTTTTGTTATGTTTCTGGACTTATGTTTTGCTAAGGAAGTGAACAAACTCTTAACACTATGTATAAAAGTTTGGTACGTAACTCATCTTGCATTGTTTGTGCTATGGATATAAATTGTAACTCAAAATGTATGATTTATTGAGAAGGGGTGTACATTTATGTTAACACTTTACAATAAATTCCATGGATTTTATGATTTTAATTCGTGCTGTGCTGAACATTTGAAAATCTTATTTGGTGAGCTTTTTTAAAATTGCTTGTGAATTTTCCCATATTAATACCAAATTATGGAATCAATATTTTCATGAGATTGTTTTTTATTATTATCACATTTAATTTTAAATAATCAAATTTAATTTAATTAATTATATTTTAATTGTAATTATTTTTATTTTATTTTTATTTTTTAATTTTCATTTAATTTATTTGAATTTAATTGAATTTAATTGAATTTTGATTTGATTTTATTTGAATTTGAATTTAAATTTAATTTCAATTTCTGTTTAAATTTCAATTCAATTTTATTTCCATTTCATTTGATTGAATATTGAATGGAATTGAATTTTTATTTGAATTTGTATATTTAATTTAATTATTTTTAATTTAATTATTTTTAATTTAATTTAATTTAATTTAATGTTATCAAATTAAATTCTATACAATTCCATTCGATTCCATTCCATTTCAATTTGTATTGTATATTTACATTTACATTTTATTTTATTTTATTTTAAATTTTATTTTAAATTGAATTGAATTGAATTTTAATTTAATTAATTTAATTTAATTTGAAATGTTATTTTAACATATTTTTAATTTAATTTGATTTTAATTGAATTTCATTTAAAATTTCATTTAATTTTATTTAATTTTAATAAATAATTTTATAATTTATTTTATGGAATGGAACGGAACTGATTATGCACCTCAACTTTTGAGTGATAAAAGCATTATTCGTTGATAATGTTGGCAATGTTCACTCAAAAACTGATTTAGTTGTCATGCAAGCAAAATCTGTAAGTTGTAGTACGATGCGATAACATTATCTTTATTTTTAAAAAATCCTCTTTTGGTCAAAATGTCCAGAACACAACATGAGGGTTAATAATGTAAATGTAGAAAATGTATGTCAAGTAAGATTGATAAAGGTAATTTTTTTTTGTATGTTAACAAATGTAACATTTCCCTGCCAGAGTTTTCTTTTTCTTAAGTTGCCAGCCATGCATTTTTGAATATTTTCACAAGAATATTTTACGGTCTGAATATCTGAAGATTTAATTCTAGCTTCATGCATTCTTTTTTTTATCAACACTAGATGTGTAATAGCTCTTCCACCATATAGCAGTGAAAACACAGAAAGATTTAAAAATCTGTCATTAGTGTCACGCGAATGATGGACAATGGAGTCGATGGCAGGGAAAGGGTTAAGCATGTTACTTGCCCTTCACAACACCCCAATATCACGGCAGGGAGATTTACACCAGTTCTACATCTAGTTTATTATTTGAATATTAGCTAAAGCAATATTTGGATATTAATATCCAGAAATCATTTTCAAAAGAAACTTTGACCATTATCTATCCATTCAAGAGCAACAATATGATTTTGCATTGTTTTCAGGTTTCCTATTCCATCGATTATTTATAAAACTGGCATTAAATGTAGATTTTGGAAGTAGATTTGATTGAATGTTTTGTCTCGATTCTAAAACCACAAGTGTTATTAATGTCAGTAAGCACTGTTGAGTTTGCTGTGGGAACTCGTGAGGTTGTCTGAAATTATAAAGGCGATCAAAGAGTCTTCTGAAGATAACTGATGATTCGTCTGTTTTATTTTCTCTTCTCTTTTTCTGCCTTTCACTTTCCACATTGTTCTGGAAAAAGCAACAAGCTGCAGCTGACCAACATTTGTAACAAATTCCTCATGCTTTGACAACATGTGCGGTGGGATGTTTCTATAGTTCGGGGCAGCCCTGGTCTTTCGGCCCTGTCCCATAGGTTTTACATTACATCCATGTGGAAACGTCCCAAGAAGAACAAGGCCAATTGTCCCAGATATGATTTGCAGCTGGTTTATTTTATCATGTTGCTGTTTTCCACAGACCGCAGAACTTTAAAAGACGAGATCTGTGTTTCATCATAATGCTTCTACCATCACTATATCAAATAAGGCGCTGTGCAGTAGTAAAATTAGGCTCAAAAACAAATCCTGATGCCAATTTTCCACCATGAATACTAACACTACCTTTATTCCAGTGTTTATTTCATTGCTGGAATAGAGAAACCCTGCCACGCCCTCAAAAGAGTCACATGAGGAAAGGCATGATTGGTGATGGGAGAATTTTCCTGTGAAGTACCTATTCTTGGTAATAGCTGACACGAGGTGCAAACCTTAACTACTGAGAAACGTTATGCAAAACAGTGCAGTCAGACGGCATCGTAAATGTCACTCTTGAAACACTTTGCCTTATGAAACACTGGCATATTATACAAATTGGAAGGTTTTGTGAGGATTTTCATGCACTGTTTAATATCTGTTATGTACAGGTGCATCTCAATAAATTAGAATGTGGTGGAAAAGTTCATTTATTTCAGTAATTCAACTCAAATTATGAAACTGGTGTGTTAAATAAATTAAATGCACACAGACTGAAGTAGTTTATGTCTTTGGTTCTTTTAATTGTGATGATTTTGGCTCACATTTAACAAAATCTCAACAAATTAGAATACTTCATAATACCAATAAAAAAAACATTTTTAGTGAATTGTTGGCCTTCTGGAAAGTATGTTCATTTACTATGCTATGTACTAGCTATTAACCAGTGGCTGTTAAACCAAGTGGTACCATATTAGATGCTGTTGGTTTTCATAATGCCTGGACACAAGATGAGTGGAGATGAATGCCCGTTTGACAAGAGAACGCTGAAGCATTTGAACTCAGAAATGGTAGTAAATAATTACAAGGAAATGGCAAGTAACACTTGAATTAATAAACATGGAATTTTAGAGAGTATTTTCTTGTATTTCAATATTCCTCATTCAAAAATCATTGTTTTTACTGTGTACAAAGTGGTAGAATTGAGTTCATTTTCTGTTTAGCATGACCGAGGTTGTGGGGCAAAAGACTTTCTCTCTGCAGAACACACAACATTCACATCACAGACTTTCATTAGTAGATGCAGCTGCACATGTGATAGCTATCTCTGCATTACTGTCATGCACTTTATTATGAAACTGAGGCCTGAGTTTTCAAAAGAAAGTCTAATCTGATGAATCAGAAAAATATGCACATATTTTTCATTCTGATAGATGTATGCATTATTTTGTAGTCAGCGTGTTGTAAAGTTCATCACATGCTGTGCAAATGTCCCTGTTGTATTTAGTTCTATGCTTTATTTGATTCAATCAAATCTATTCGCTTTTCATTTAATGTGATCTTTAACCATTTTTGTAATCTAATGTTTTTAAAAGAAGTCTCTGATGCTGGATTTATTTGATAAAGTATACAACAAATACAGTAATATTGTGAAATATTACAATATAAAATATGTGTTTTCTATTTGAATATAATTTAAAATGTATTTTATTCTTGTAATGACATCATTGAATTTTCAGCATCATGTCACAGTCTTCAGTGTCACATGATACTAGAAATCATACTAATTTATTCATTTGAATGCCTTTCGAGAAACATTTCTTAATATTATCAATGTTAAAACGTTTTTTTTTTTGCTGCATGTTTGTAGATTAATTTCCTGGTAGTGTAATGCATGCATGTGTGAGTATGGATCCGGATATCTTCACCACACTGAATAGAGGATCATCCTGTCTTTGTGGTTTAGCCTCATAATAAAACTCAGTTCTCCTGCATTCACATCCAAACCTTTCATGCCACAAAACCCTCGTCCTGACCTGGCACCCATTCTAAACGGGATTCGTTAAAGTTTAGGATTAGTTCAAACTTAGGGTTTTTGTTAAATGTGAGCCAAAATCATCACAATTAAAAGAACCAAAGACTTAAACGACTTCAGTCTGTGTGCATTGAATTTATTTAATACACCAGTTTCACAATTTGAGTTGAATTACTGAAATAAATGAACTTTTCAACGACATTCTAATTTATTGAGATGCACCTGTATGTGTATATATATATATATATATATATATATATATATACATACATATTAGAGGTGGGCATAGATTAATTTTTTTTAATCTAGATTAATCTAGATTAATTTTGGAATTAATCTAGATTAATCTAGATTAAAATGGCTCATTTGAATTCTGCCGAAGGCATTCAGAATATGTGTGCTACCCAAATAATGACTAAAAGTAAGTAAGCCCAAAATGTCGTTTTTTGTTATTATATTGAACTGAAAGCCATCTTATGCACAGATTAAATTTCATGTAAATCATCCATGCTAACACACGTCTTCTATTTTTATTTTTAGACATTTCACTCTCTATAGATATATTTTTCAAAGACGGAGTTTCGAAGTTTCTCGCTCAAGTTCACATGAGACCTAAAGCGCATCCTGTTTGCTTAAAAGCGCATAACGTTTCGTTGTTATTCTGAGTGCACACAAATAAACGTAGAGTCTTTACAGATTCGAAGATGTATTAGGCTACTTTTATCTGTATGACCAAAAATGACGGAGATTTTAAGAGCAAGTGACGCCGAGCCTGTCCTGCAGCAAACGCGCTTCCACACAAACACTTCAATAGCGCACATTTCTCTAGGTTAACATCATATTGAGCGGCCATGTAAAGTTGCTACTACATACATCTTTCAGATGAAAAGCCATATTTGAGGTTGATGAATGATAGGTGAGTGTTTGGATGTCCTGCTCGATTGTATTACCACATAGACCAGCCGTTAACAATCTGTCCATCACGGACTGCGAGCCTCTAGTTCGAAGACTCGTTCTCGCCCCTACAGGGCAATTCGGCTAGGTATACATCCGCTAAAATATCAGGGTGAAAGTCATCATAGCTTGCGTAGTATAGACCCAGCTCCCAACCCAACTTTGAGAATAGATTAACGGCGATATTTTTTATCGCCGATAAGAGTCTCACGTTAACGCAGCACGTTAACGCCGATAACCCACCACTAATATATATATACTGTATATATTTTTCTGTACATATAAGTAATATTTGCACTTAATCAAATTTTTTTTGCCCAAAAATATTCCAAATATAAAAAAGTATTATTTGTACCGTCACTCTCTGACTAATCCATTGATGTTTGTCCCCCCCCTTTAATTTTTTCACCGTCTCTCTGATTGTTTAACGTCTTATCAATTTATTTGTTTATTTTTTACACATATTCTTTCCTCCTGAGGTGAGGTTTAATAATAATAATTGTTTTTTGGTATTTAATAATAGTTTTTTTCACCGTCTGTCTAGATTTTGCCATTTTGTGCTGCTGTGATATATGCAGTTTTCTGTACAAGTGTTTACTGCACCGTCTTTTATCGTATCATTACCATCAGACCAAGCCTGAGCAGAATGAATAAACAAAGTGAACTGTCGTTTGTCGTTTGTCAGTCAGATTTGTCTAAATACGTGATTTCTGGCTTCCTCGTTTTTACCTCACTGTGATCTGCAGACCAAGTTTCTGAACATCAGATATGCATTGTGTAAATGTGCGAGTGGTTTTGTGTTCACAACATGTTTTTTTCAATAAATTCTCTTTTTTGTACCACTTTAAT
This sequence comes from Gymnocypris eckloni scoliostomus, assembly GCA_027564155.1. NCBI lineage: Eukaryota > Metazoa > Chordata > Actinopteri > Cypriniformes > Cyprinidae > Gymnocypris > Gymnocypris eckloni. The sequence goes on from CM050414.1 coordinate 28,436,337, forward strand.
GTCAGTTGATTAAATGATTAATCGTGCCTCTTTTGCAGACACTGAACACCCTTCAGTGCAACTCACTTTTACTTTTCTAAAGTTAGTCCTAAACATCATAAATGTTGCATATCATTTTTTTCTGAAGACCTGCCAGTAGGTTCGCTTTATGGCTAACCTCATCAGAATACACCCTCATCAGCAACCATTCCAAGGACCATTTTATGTCACTAAGTCATCTCATTATGTTAGCAAGCACTGAAGCAAATCAGCCATGCAGTCATACATTTCTGTATTTGCATATTACCCAAGACAGCCATGCATAAGGGCTGAAAATATTTTGCGGTATGCCTCAGGTGAATTTCATGTTTTGGGTGTGTATGCATGCTTCCTGCCTACAGACAGGAGTTAAGTGCTATGCTGTCATGTCTGCCAGCTACTCTGTCATTCAGAAAAACAACACATACAAATGATCTCAATCACACCTACAACCTGCCAGTCAACACCTGCGGGGGGAGTTTCAGGAAGACGGCATCCTTGAAAAAACAAAAGCGATGCATTCCTGTGTGGCTGGCTCTGTGCCGTTGCATTCTCTTTTCCTGTATGTTATTGTGTGTGTGTGTTTATGTGCGGTGCCATATCGTTCCTGTTGCTCAGTGGTTAGAGCATTGTGTTAGCAGCGCAAAGGTTGTGGGTTCGAACACACATACTGACAATACAAATGTATAGCCTGAATGCACTGTAAGTCGCTTTGGATAAAAGCGTCTGCTAAATGCATAAAAGTAAATGTACCATATTTAGAAACCCTTGTTGATAGCGACACCCATGGCCATTACGTGAACTGCAGTCAGCAACTTGTTGCTAGGGATGGGCGATACCACTTATTTTGTTTTCGATACGATACCGATACTTTTAAAGGCCAGTATTGTCACTACAGATACCGATACGATACTTCTAAACTGGAATTTTAGAAGAGTAAATGGGTAATGATACCACTTAACTTTATATTTAACATTCAATATGACTTAATTGTAATTTATGGTTACATTTTTGTTTACAAATGGTAAAAATTTAAAATGTAGAATGTAGTGATAACCATGGAAATCTACAAATACTGAAGTTAAACTATGGTCACTTTAATAATAGTTAATAATAATTCCTTACATTTATATAGCACCTTTTCTGGGTACTCAAAGCGCTTTACATAGAAAGGGGGGGAATCTCCTCATACACCACCAATGTGCAGCATCCACCTGGATGATGCGACGGCAGCCATAGTGCACCAGAACCCCCCACACACACACACACCAGCTACAGGAGGAGAGGAGACAGTGATGAAGACATTCAGTGTATGGGGATGATTAGGAGGACATGATGGTCAGAGGACAATGGGAGAATTTGGCCAGTTACTTTAGGAAAACCATGGTTCATTTTCATAAAGTTACATGCAAAAAGTGCAACTT
>CM050414.1:28445278-28560278 GCA_027564155.1 Gymnocypris eckloni scoliostomus
TTTGTCTTGTGCCACAGCTTGCTTTGGGTGGTCTTTTTGTTTGGAGGGTGCTTGCGAGTCTTTGAATGGTGATATCGAGGCTGAAAAGCCCCCCTGAGCTCCTTTACCCAGCCTGCTCTGTTTACAATCGCAGCCGCCTCGTTTGGGTTTTGCAGTTTAACAGTATTTGCCTTGTTTTTTTCTTTGTATTTTTATTAAGAGATCATGTTTAAGAATTAGCGACTGTTGTCGTGTGCTGTTTGATATGTGCATGTTCATGATGAAAAGCTTTCCTTGCTTGTATCTTTTCACATAACGTGCCAGCATACCTCTGGACATCAATGCATGTGACATGTTCAACAGAACACACACACTTCCTGTTTCTCTCTCTATACACACACTGGCTCGGATGACTGCAGACTTGCATAGTAAAGTTACACTGTTCCTGTCATACAGCCTGTCAAGTTATGTTCAGAAACAAAGCACACAGGGCCAAAGAGAGATCCCTCACGCATGAAGAGACTGAATCAGGCCCTGCTTCTGTTCAAACAGTAGTCCTAGTGACTTCCACATTGATTTCTCAATTGTTTCTCTTGGACTTTTTGTTATTTCCATTATCTTGCTTCTCACATGGGGTCTCCCCAAGAATTTCACAGGACATTTTAACATTGTCACAATCTGGCCAGAGGTTTTTAAACTTTCAAACAGGGTGAAGAAAACCTATTATTGGTGTACTGTTTGAGCTACACTTAATTATAGAAATCATAAGATTAATTATACTGTATGTATTTTTAATCATACAGATAGATGGATAGACAGATATTTACATTTATTTTAAATTTAATTAATTTTATTTTATTTTAGTGTAATATTTTGGCCGTGGTACACAGAAAATACTGTATATAAAGGTTTTAATTTAATTTAATTTAATTTTATGATCCTGTTATTCTCACACAGTATTAAAGGGGTTTTAACTATGGAAATATACAGTATAACTGTCCTTTGTAAGGGGATCATTATATTTGTGATCAAAACTTTTAGACAATACATGCATTTTCATATGATCTGCTTACGCCCCATGGTGTGTTTTGTTTTTGTGCGAATCCAATAATCCAAATACATACAAAATTATTGGGTTGCAAAAATCACCATCCCCATTATATGGACAACAGGGGCTCTGACATTATGTAAAATACACTATATTGCCAAAAGTATTCAGTCACCCCCTTTTAATGAAAGGTTTGACCATTTTAGCAATTTCCAAGAGTACATCTTAATGTTGGTGTCTGGTGATGGGTTTCATTTAAAGTCACACCAGAGGTGTTCAGCTGCTTTCTGCAGACCAGTCAAGTTCTTCCACACTGACTGAATCATCATTTCTCTTTGATTCTTGTCTTATACACAGAGACACTGTCATGTTACAATAGAAAAGAGTCCAAACTGTTGCTATACAATTAGATTCCCTAGAATATCATTATATGCTTCAACATTAATATTTGTACTCATGGAAATAACTAAAGTAGTCAAACCTGTCATTAGAAGGGGTGCCAATACTTTTGGCAATATAGTGTATCTCTTTTTGTTTTCCATAATGTTAAATAGGTGACAAGAGAGTGTATAAATGATGCCAGACTTTTAGGAGAAATTTTGAATGCATTAATTATTTGGGGTTAAAATTAATTATTAATTAATAGTGGTTATTATTGGTGGTTTATAATGACCTTTAAGAAAAGCTCTCAATTGTCTCCTATGATTAATATCGCTACAGATTGACTGTGAAGTCTCCTCTATATTATGCTTCATCATCTCAAATGAAGGAATAAATTAATGCATGTGGTGATGTCTGCTTCGCTTTACGTCTGGGTTCCTGCGATTAAATCTTTTTTAATTTCTCTCAACACAAAAAGAAAACACAGGAAGAACAAGAATCATAAATCACTTCATTATAAACAGTGCTGACAGGGAATCTGATCTGAATTTTGATATACTCAAAACACTGAAACAGGACCCATCATAAGAGACCTAATTTCAGTCATAACTCAGTTTTTACAACATCTATAGTCTCTATATTTTGCGTTTGTTGGAAGCATCCTCCATTAGTCATTTGCAGGACTGAAGCACAGGACGCTCATCCATCTGTAAACTTCCACATTTGAGACAATGACCATCATTGAAGATCACCACTCACCTTCCATCCTTTGCTACCCGTCCCTTTCCTGCCATCCCTCAATGTGCCCTGATAAAGTGTCACTTGACTCACTTGTTTAAGACGCAGTAAGGGAAAAGCATACTATCGTGTTAAAGGAATAGTTCACAATCAGTATGCTGAAAATGTATTCACTCTCAGGCCATCCAAGATGTAGATGAGTTTGTCTCTTTTATATATTTGGAGAAATCTAGCATTACATCACTTGCTCAACATTGGATGCTCTGCAGTGAATGGGTGCCGTCAGAACGAGAGTCCAAACAGCTGATAAAAACATCACAATAATCCACAGCACTCCAGACCTTCAATTAATGTCTTGTGAAGCGAAAAGCTGCATGTTTGTAAGAAACAAATCCACAGTTGAGGTGTTTTAACCGTCGCATCTTGCCAAAATAAGACTCTTCACTTATCAAAAAAAAAAATGTTTTACTTCACAAAAATGCTTTTCCAGTGAAATTCACAGACGTATTTGTTTAAAACTGGATCGTTTTCACTTGTCAATGGTGCTTGATCTGTTTATATTTCTCTCCTGATATCAACCAGACAACTTTTTAACTGGAGAAAGCAATAGAGGATTCACATATTAGCCAAAATAAATATCTGAGGGTGCAACATTTTTTTTTTTAAGAAAATCATCTTTAAAGTTAGTTCGAATGAAGTTCTTAGCAATGCATATTACTAAACAAAAATTAAGTTTTGATATATTTATGGTAAGAAATTTTAAAAATATCTCCATAGAACATGATCTTTACTTAATATCCTAATGATTTTTGGCATAAAGAAAAATCTATATTTTTTACTCATACAATGTATTGTTGGCTATTGCTACAAATATACCCATGCTACTTATGACTGCTTTTGTGCTCCAGGGTCACATATATCTTCCTGTGTTACTTCTCCAGATGTTAACTGATGGACTGGAGTGGTGTGGATTACTTGTTGATTATTGTAATGTTTTTATCAGCTGTTTGGACTCTCGTTCTGACGGCACCCATTCACTGCAGAGCATCCATTGCCGAGACACTAATGCAATGATGCATTTCTCCAAATCTGATGAAGAACATCTACATCTTGGATGGTCTGAGAGTGAGTACATTCTCAAACTTTAATTTTTGGGCTGAAAAGTCAATGGCACAGATTGCTTGATGATCAAGAAAGTGCCAGCGTCTCCTCGTCTCTCTGTCCAGCTGCTGTCTTCTAATTTAGGAAAGAGAAGAAGCCATTCAGGATCCATCTGTCAACACTATAACTACTTGTGACCTCCAGATCAGAGGCTTCCTTTCCCATCCCCTGCACGTTCTTCTGCGCTGACCCGATATCACAAACTGAATTCACAATACAAAATATTCATATTCTTCATCTGTGAAATCATCACATATTCACAACTTTTCAATCAAAATGACGATTTGGTGAATCTTTCCTCTAAGGTCTGAGCAGATGTGTTGTGTCAAGGGTGTCGACAGACGGCTTTTAATCCATCCGGTGTCATCTGAATACTGAATAATTCATATCAGCATGATTGCAGATGTTAGAACAGAGATGCTTTAGATAACTTCATAAGAACAGGGCTCTTTAGAGCCTGATGAATACCTGGGAACTGCTGTTTATATATTATTCACGGTGCTTTGTCTCTTATCACAATGAACTAGCACTGTATACTGTATACACTGTATTTCTAGATCACTGGGGAACAAAACAATCAGCGTGCACCAAAATACAGCCATATGAACATAATACACTCTTTGTCCACCGCCGCACGTAAAAGCATTTCGACTGAATTCTTAGTAAAGTCTCATTGTGTTCAATAGTGCCGTTTAAATGAAGTCCGTTAGCACATGTGTCTGTCTGTGAAGTCTGGGGTTTGGTTACAAAGCCCCCCCCCCGTGTGGCTTTGTGTGCGAGTTTTTTTTTGGTGTGTTTTTGGTATTATTTCGTACAATGTTGAATTGGATTTGTTTTATAGTTTTATTTTCATTGTTTTTATTGTAATTTTAGGTTGTTTTAGTAATTAGTATACTTCAAATGAATACATTTTGGTACTCCAACTCTTTGTTTTAGTTAGTTGCTAAGCTTAGTGATTTCAGCTAATTTGATATATTTAATTTCAGCTTTATTTCAATTAACGAAAAAATTTTTGTGTAGCAGTTTTAATTACACATTCTACGATTTTTTTATCTCGAGTAAAGGACATTAATCAGAGACGTAATACCTAAATATATAATGACTTCACATTTTTAAGCTTAACATTGTTGAAGTTATTAAAACGTTTCACATGTACACAACCATTCTACGGTTTTGTGTCAAAGATTTGTAAATGTATTTGTCTCTTATGCTCACTAAGGCTTTATTTATGTTTCATATTTTAATATATTATGAAATGTAATTTATTTCTGTGATCAAAGCTGTATTTTCAGCATCATTACTCCGGTCTTCAGTGTCACATGATCTTCAGAAATCATAATAATATCCTTATTACAGAGAAACATTTCTGATTATTATCACTGTTGAAAAAAGCAATTGTGCTGCTACATATTTTTGTGAAAACTGTGATAGATTTAATTTAGGATTCATTGATGAATAGAAAGTTCAAAAGAATAATGATAGACATCTGAAATAGACATTTATTGTCAGTTATGGTTAATATGATTATTCAATAATCAATTTATCAGTATAATTGTATATAATATAATTCTATATAATTATTTGGCTTTTGCTACTGTTCAGAATCAATGCCTTGATCATTTTAGGTATGTATTGGGTATCCCAAACAGCATTTTTAGCACCAAAAATTAAAATAAAATAAAGGTAAAATAATAATAAAATAAAATGACTAAAAAGCTTACTAATCAAGTAGATCGCTGGATAAGTTGTTGGCTAGTGCACCATTGTGGGAAGAGTTAGCATTTCAAAAACGAGGTATCATTGTTTGTGAACATGTCCTGAAAAGAGTGACTGCTGGCCGTGTTTGTTCTGGAAGTGTGTGTGTTTGTTGTGTTAATGGCTGCGTTATCCAATCAGAAGGCTGGACGAGTATATGCTCTGCTAATTAAGATAGGACACACACTGTTTACCTTTCATTGCATCCGCTCATTTGAGATGAAGAGATAAGAGAGAGAGAGAGAGAGAGAGATGGTTCATCTGGAGTGGTGATAAAAGCTGTCACACATAGAGTCTCTCTCTCTCTGTGTGTGTGTGTGTGTGTGTGTGTGTGTGTGTGTGTGTTCATGGAAGGCAGGTTATCTGTTCACATATCTTCATTCTCTTCCCCACACCTGTTGATAAAAGAGATCCATGCCGGAAACCCAATTCCTGTCATCACCTCACTGTGTCTGTCTTGTGCTTCTGCTCTCTGAAGTGCCGGAGATATTTTAGTGCCTCCCAGTTCTGTTCATTCTCTCTTTCATCTGTTCTTTTAAATCTATAATTAGAATAGGAGGTATTCTGTATCATATAAGAAGTACAAAGCTGAACCTAATCCCTGTTGGCTGTTAGACTGTGTTTGGATAATGATAATTCACATATAAAAGATGGATTAGGAGGGATATAATGATTGATATTTCCACAACATCTGGTTATTTAATGGAATTAAAGCAAAAAGTACAGTAGTATTGTGAAATATAGTAGTACAAAATACAGTAGTATTATTACAATTTCAAATAACTTCTAAATTGTAATATATTTAAATGTAATTTATTTCTGTGATCAAAGCTGTATTTTCATCATTACTCCAGTCTTCAGTGTCACATGATCTTCAGAAATCATCTGGTAATTTAGAAAGTTGAAATGATCAGCATTTCTATGAAATATAGGTCTCTACTTTCTTGAATGCATCTTTGCTGAATAGAAGAATTAATTTCTATTTTTGTTGAACATTAGTATTGTCATTGGTGTTTGCATTTAGCAGACGCTTTTATCCAAAGCGATTACAGTGCATTTCAGGCTACACATGTTTTGTCAGTACATGTGTTCCCTGGGAATCGAACCCACAACCTTTGCGCTGCTAACGCAATGCTCTACCACTGAGCCACAGGAACACTAAGGCAAGCGTCAATATTGCTAATTATTAACCATAATTATTAAGCATAATTGTAATTAGAATTGAGATTTTCCCTTTACAGATGACAAAACACACCAAAACAAATCCCACGGACTTGCATTGACAGAGGGACCTGAGTCATATCTAAAGACACGCATATCATAAAGACTTGTGGGTGTAATTAATTCAAGTAACTAAAAACCATCTGCCAACACCCTAGCGTCATGGCAACTGTGCAACAATAAGCACCACTGATTGTTTTGTGTACGTGGCAGAAACTGTCATCAGCAGAACCTTGGAATGGTTAGAATGCTACCGTTTTTATGCCATCTTGTTGCCTGATGAATGACCAAACAGGCAGACAGTGATTAATGTTCAGTTATGACAGGGATGTTTAATCACCTCTCATATCACATTGATCAGGCTGCCAGTTTTTGTCCAGTAGCCAGATTTTTCCATCATGGAGGAGTTTAGACCTACGTTGGAGTCGAACTATCGAAAGAGCGATTTAAACCATTCTATTTATTATGCTGTTATCCTATCAATATTTTATTTCAATGCAGCCAAAGACAGGGTGTTTGTGGGCTGTGTTTTAAGAGTTACTTCAGCACTATGAGGAAGACAAGTCAATGTATTCCATGTGTACAGGTTTTGTTTATTGTGTATTTGGCTGTTATTTTAACACCAGTGGAATGTTGTTTCTTGACTTTCTTGGATGCCAGGTCATTTCTGATGTAAAACATGCTTCAAAAGCAAGTATAACTTCTAAACAATAGTGAAATATGCATGGGAAGTGTTTCAGCATGTTGTTGTGCTGATTTAGTTCTAACTGTGAGATCAGTGCTTCACTTTTGACTCCCAAAAGATGCTTAGTTTCAAAACCTAGTGAGCTGGTCAAAGAAGGCATCATCTGTGTACATGATGTTAGCAACAAGCTAACATTAAACCTTATTGAAAACAATTGTGAATCCAATATCCCATGCACAGCACTACGCTGTACGTTTAACAAAAAAATACAGTTTCAGTGTTTCTACTTTAAAATGTGTGAAATTTAGTGAAAACTATTTTCCTATGTAGACCGCAAGATATCTCACTAGATTTTGGAACAGAGTTAATGTTTACAAATGAAGGTTTATTGTATTTGCACACCAAATGAAATATTCCTCGTATAAAACTCTGGACAGACTGGAGATCAGTCCGTGCCTCAGCAAGCACAGTGACCTGCTGTTTCTGTTTTCTTCTCCGATACGGGAAAGAAACGATGCACTGCCATGATTTCTGTTGAGGTTGGCAGGGCGTGTAGACACAACATGGCATGTTTGTTTACAGCCAGTCTTCTTCAGAAAAGAGACAATGCAACCTGAGGCGATCTAGAGGTGCTAAAACATTGATACCTTGGCACTGTGTCGTAGCAGGAATGTTCTCTTCTTTAATGCCTTTTAAAGTATTGGACTACATTAAAGTGCCTGCTTCTGCCGCACTGTGACCCAGGTGGTCTTCATCTCTTTGCACAGCCCCTGAGATGCATGCAGGAAAAGGCAGGTTTCCTGTCTGAGAAACTATGATGATATGTACAGAATCCAGTCATGTTAAACTCAGTCAATTCTTCAAATGTGCTCTGCGTTACATCATCCAAGTCAATTAGAGAGAACAGGAGTTCCATCTGTCACACGGAGTGATCTTAGAAGTCATGTTTTATGATTTATTGCAGACATTTTCTGTCTTTACGCAATATAAATAGCTTTGTTAAGCAGTACTTTTGTCTAGTCTTCCAGTCAAATTTACATTTAAAATGTCATTTTCTTACTACATTAGACTTTTAAGCATTTGTTTATTTATCTAAATATATTTTATACATATAAACGTATCTAAAATGTTGCAATTCTTAATAAGTTTAATATGAAATTGTATAATATTTAATGTTTTACATTTGAATTTAAAATGTAAATATAAAATATATAGGACTGTCAAATTGATTAACATATATGAAGAGTTTATTTGCAAAAACAGTTAACTCCGTTTTTTTATATTTAGAAATCATGTTTTCTATTATTTGATCATGTTTTTATTGTTTTATTGTGTTAGCTGTATTTTTTTGTTATTTTTTAACCTAGTCAAAATAACTCAATTGCAGTTTGATTGAAATTAATTGGAATCCACAAAGAAAAAACATGATTTTTGAATTTTTTTTAAGGAGATATCTGTTTCTGCAAATCAACTATTCATATGTACACACACACACACACACACACACACACACACACACACACACACACACAATGTGTTTCTTAAATATATACATGTATGTGTGTGTATTTAGAAAAACATAAATATACACAGTACACACACATATCACGTAAACACAACATTTTTTGGATGCAATTAATTAATTTGAGTCCTAATATATTTAACATTGATATAGTATTTTATAACATCGTAATGTTTAGAGTGGAAAACCTGACTAAATAAATACTGATCCGTATAAATACACAGACACTGATCTTCACAGTATCTCCAGAGTTTAAGGTTAATCTCCGTATTAGAGGTGTTTCTGAAGTGGCCTTGCTTCTCTAAAATGCAACGCTGCTTGAATTTCTCACTCAGTTTCTGAAGATCCTAAATGCTTGCTGTGATTCAGCAGGGATGTTTGTTTCCTATGACGGTGTCCTTTCATAATGGCTCTGGCTTCCTCAGAAACGGTCAAATGTCCCTCCTCCCACTCGGTGTAAACCTGACCCCAGACAGGTAAGACAACCACCCACTCAATCCTGGCTGAAGATACATGTTCCCTTCACGTGGGGAATGTGGTAATGTAGGCTTTGAAAAGCATAGGCTGTTCTTATCCATCATATCTCTCCTCTGCTGTGGACAGTGTCACAGTGAACTCGTACCTCATTTCTCATTGAGACCTGCTCAACACTGAACAATTAGTCATTCACAAAGCTCTTGGGTCTTTGAAGGCATTGTGAGTATGGTACTTCTCTGACCTTTAGCAATTCAGAGGTATTCTGAACAGCTGGTTTAAGTTACACCTCATCTTAGAGCTATGTTTCCAGATTTTATTTTATTTATTCAATTTTATTTTATTTTAACTACACACTAAATATTTCCTTGTCACTCAACAACAGAAGCACACACCAAATCTGCAAAACCAGACACTAATTCTCATTCTTTGACATTTTTAGAAAGTGTTGAAAAAAAGCTGTATTTTGTTGATTTTATTTTTAATTATACATTTAATTCATCATAGAGCTATGTCACCATTTTTTTATTTTTAGAGGATCCCCAGCACCTTATCTCCCTTTCTAAAATATGAATCTAGCTGTATATTTTCATGAATATAGACATTCTATTTATTTATTTTGTTAGTTATTGATTGATTCGTTTTGTTGTCATGTCTGGTTAGGACAAAAAGGTGGAACAGACAAGGAGAAGTTGTTATTGACTGTTGAAACACATAGCAGGACTGAAATCTATTTTTCCTAATTGCTGAGCTTCTTCTACTGTTGTAATACTTAGACATTGCTGATCCCTTCACCCAGTACCGTCTAAAACTGTTTGCATCCCAGTCTGCTGTAAGGATTTAATGGAGGGAACAGTGGCAATATGACCTTCTCAGACTCTCTCTGGCCAATTAAAGCACACTGGACTGAACCTTTTCCTCTCAGACTACATTTGGTGTTTGCATTGAAAATACCAGAGCCCAGAGAGACAAAATTACCCATTGTTTTATGCTTTACATAAATATTTACAAATGCAGCTCCAGAGAAGTTTAGGCTAAATGGACCATAGAAATATTCTGAGCGCAGGGAGAAAGATGGTCCCACGAGGGCCACAAGTTGTTCAAATGAATGCTTGTGGCAGAGAGTAAAGCGGATTACAGTTAAACGCCATGAAAGCTGTTATTTTTGGTGGATGCTATTTTTAAGAAAGGTTCGCTGCTCTTCCAGCTGAATTTAAATCTTGAATATTTCTGTTTTTCTTCAGGCTGTCGACTTGTGGGATAGTTAGCAGAGAGATTCGGGGGTATCTTGTGCATTTAAAGTCATAATGAGATTGTCAAAAACAAAATAACAGATTAAATAGAGAGAGGTTTTTTCTTTCTGACATTGTGTAATAGATTGAGAACTGCATCCTCTGTATTTATGATTCAATCATACATATACAAATATAGCATCAGCATTGGTTGCTCTTGCGAAGGTTTGGGGTCAGTAAGATGATTTTGGATGTTCTTGTGCTCATCAAGACTGCATTTATTTGCCAAAAAATATGGAAAAAAACTGTAATATTGTGAAATCTTATTCTAATTTAAAATAACTTTTTTTAATGTTAATATATTTTAAAATATAATTTATTCCATGATGGGAAAGCAGAATTTCCAGTCTTCACTTTCACATGATCCTCAAGAAATGTCTTATTCTATGAGATTTGACAATGTTATTCATTCATTCTTTCATTAAGGATCCTTTTCTGGATTTTCAGGAATCTTTTGTAACATTATAAATATCTTTGCTGTTATATTTGACCACCTGTATCAATCAATATGTATATACACACACACACACACACACACACACTTTATTAGGTACACCTGTTCAATTGCTTGGTAACACAAATAGCTAATCAGCCAATCACATGACAGCAACTCAATGCATTTAGTCATCTAGATGTGGTGAAGACTTGCTGAAGTTCAAACCGAGCATCAGAACGGGGAAGAAAGAGGATTTAAGTGACTCTGAACGTGGAAGAAAATGTGGACGAAAATGCCTTGTTGATGTCAGATCATCGATCACATGATTTTTGAGAATTGTTAAAAACAGAGTTACATTGTTTTATATATATATGTGTGTGTGTGTAATTCTTGTATATTGTTTTAATTCTTGTAAGAACGTAATTCTTAAGTCATAGCTCATAAATTAAAAGATTCACAACCTTATTTTACTGGAATATCAAGCATTGATATTTTTGTAATAATATGCAGTATTTCACTCCCTTCCGAATCTATGCCTATGATTTGTAAATGAATCAGTGAAATATATATATTGCAGAAGAGAAGTTGGCCAGAGCAGCGGTCTGTTAAAGTGATTGTATCCTCACTGCGCCCGCAGCCCAATGACTCATTAATCTAATTGTCCTGCTTTTCAGACTCATACTCTCCATCATATGAATGTATTATTGTTGGCTACCATGAGACACTTAAAAGCCAACTTTATCTTAAGGGCCGATTATTTGGTTTCTGAATCAGCCAAGAGTCTTGACCTGTGAATTAACCCGCCGATAGTGTCCATTTAAACGAAGATGTGTATGTGAGAGTCCTGTGCATCTGCTGAGCCTCAGGAGGACTTTATCAGAGATTATTAATGATGTTTGATTCCCTCAGAGTTCAGCGCCTCTCTTTAAACTACAACCCATCAACATTATCAAGACTTTCTGCTTTCTGTCTCACAGACAGCCTGTCAAAGCCCAGGGCCGGACCTCAAATCTTTCTTAATAATACTCAAAGATCAGAACACGGCGGCGGTGATGCTCATATGGAAACTAAGACAAATTGTTTTCCTGACTGAGTGCTTCATATTTACTGCTGTGTGCTATCGCTCATACTAAGGGTTAAGGATTTAAACAAACCCCTGAGCTTATCTATTGAGCTTGAGCTTGTTTGGGCTGCAGACGTGAATGATCCCTCAATCATGCGGCTTGCTAAGGAGAAGTGTGCTTTCTTAAGCGGCCATTTATTACTTTCCCCTTGTGCTCGATAAAATCATTTAGACTTATTTTGAAGTTCTAACCCTGTCTATCTATCTGTCTGCCTATCCATCTATCCATCCGTATGTTGTTCTGTCTATCTATCTACCGTCTGTCCATCTGTTGCTTTGATATTCTGTCTATTGTTCTATCATTGTATCTGTCTGTTGCTCTGTCTATTCATTTATTTATTGTCTCTCTATGTTCTTTGATTAAAACATTGTTTCAGAAAACATTCTGGGAAACTGTGTATCATCACAGGAATCTTTGGAATAATTTCTGTATTCTCTTGTTGATTTAAAGGTCTTCAGTTTGAAAGCTTTTGCAGTCGTCTCTAAAACAGACACGGACATGTTGCCCTTCAAGCATGAATCCATGTACAAGCTATTTCTTAAGCCGGTCTGACAGCACAATTTGATTTTTTAAGACACCTACCATGACTGCCTTCCTACCCATCCTTAAATAATAAGAGATTACGGGTAATCTCCTGTTTTCAAGCTACCCAGAATTTCACAGCACTAAAATGTTCCTAAAACCCTCAGGAGGGGCAGGGATCGAGAGAAATCAGCCTTTCAAAGTAGAACAAATGTTAAAAGCAAGAGCTATTGCAGGCAGGTCTCCTTTCATGTCAGAGGATGAATTGAAACTTTCCCAGCGATCCATTTCATTTGTTTATGTAATATAAAATCAGTGTTGTTCATTGAAGTACGGTCAACACACTTCATTTTCATGCCGCAGCACGCTTTGCTTCAAACGGCAAGCTGAAAGATTGAAAGCCTGTTTTCAGCAGGCTAAATATCAAGACATGATCAGCTTTCAGACGAGATTGTGTGCTCGATAAGTTCTTCATTCGTGAGGGACTGTCTGCGATGGAATTGATACCTCAAGGCCTTCTTGTCGTTCAAAGCTGTGCTTCTCCTTGTTTGAAGGAAATGTCTACGGTTTACACTGTAATCATAAACACCAAAACCAGATGGAAGGATGCCAGTTACAAAAAACTCAACCGGTGATTTAGTTTAAGAGGCGGATAGGTGCAGAGATGTTATAATCCGGCGATTCTCTCGGTGTGAACGGCACAGCTGAATAACATTTGAGTGATTGCAGGTAACGTCGAGAACCTTACCTGTAATCTCAAACCATGATCTTTGGTACAAAGCGTATGATCAAATTAAAATCTAATAATTTAAATTTAATATGTAATGATGGTACATACCTGCATAGAGTGGATCAAATAAAATATTTGGGTGTATGGCTGGATCCTGAACTTTCTTTTAAACCTCATATTGATTGTATACTTCGTAAGGTCAATTTTGGAATCAGTGTATTGTATCGATCTAAAAATTTTTTCTTTTAATGTTCGAAAAAAACTTGCTCTGCAACTTATATTACCTTTCTTTGATTATGCGGATGTAGTTTATCAGAATACAACCAAAACTAATCTTTTGCTTATAAGACACATCACTGTATTATGTATGATTTGCTTAAATGGTTTCCACTCAATATCAGAAGACATATTCATTGGTTGCAATTTATATTCAAATGTATTCATTTTAATTATCCTAATTATTTACGTCAGAATGTGATATTATACTCTTCTCCATATCATTTAAGACATGTGTTTTTTATCCTGCTTGGTGAAAAAGTGTTTGGTAGTCAAGACTTGAATATTTGATATTCTGAATGCATTTATTCCTTTTACCACTCAAATGTCCCTCGGTTTTGACAAGGCTTAAGACTAGTCAAGAAAATGTTTCTCTGTTTTCAACTGTAACTTGCTCTAACTGATCTTAAAACATTATCTTTTTGTTTTGTCTCAAGATATTGTAGTAATGTGTTTTATGGGGTGATTGTTGTTGTTGTTGTTTTTGAACTGTGTTATGTTTTTCATTTTTAGTCTAAGCCCCCTTGAAACGGACATGTATGCATCTCAAGGGTTTATCCCAAATAATAAAAAATAAAGAAAAGGAAAAAAATAATTAAGAAGATACATTTTTAGACTGGTCTGCCTTAGTATTCTAGAGTTGTCAAATCACAGTCAGGCTTTACTGTTCCAGATAAATATTGTGTTTTGCCAAATCTGAGATTGGTGCAACAGAGATGGATGAATATTTAAACTAATCTCTTTTTGATTGATTAATCCCGGACATTTTCTTTTTCCGTGATTAAAGGTTAGATTTTCACCACCAACCTCTATTAATGTGTTTTCCAGCTAAGCTGCAAAGCTTATGTGACATTTCCAAATGTTTGATGTGAACTTTTATTCTTAGTTTTAAAGACAACGACTCAAGTTCCTGTAGCTCCACGTGGACGCCAAGGTCATATGTTTGAGTCCCAGGGATGTGGAAGATTTGGATAAATGCTTGCACCAGATGCATATTGTAAATGTGTTTTGGTTATCCTGCTTGGTGAAGTAAGCCTTGGTAGTCAAGACTTGAATATTTGATATTCTGAATGCATATATTCGGTTTCACAGACATAGCTGAAGACTAGTCCTAGACTAAAATGTAATTCTGAGCGGTTTCAACTGAAAGAAACTTGCTCTAACTGATCTTAAAACATGTTAGTGCCTTTGTTTTGTCTCAAGATCCACATCAGTATTGTTTTTTATAAGGCATGTTAATAAAATAACTTAAATGTCCTAATTGAACTATGGCTTAATCCAAGCCCTGTCTGTGAAACCCGGACATGTATGTTAAGATGAGCCAAATAATAAATAAATTAAAGAAAAGGAAAAAAATTATTAAAAGATACATTTTTAGACTGGTCTGCCTTAGTGACAGAGACGGTCAAATCACAGTCAGGCTTTACTGTTCCAGATAAATACTTAACATTTAATATTTGACTAATATAAATAATTGAACATATAGGCTAGCATTTATGTGATTCAGATCATTCATACATTAATTTGATGGAACAAGAACATTTTACATTTTCAGCATAGATTTAAAATTAAGAATAAATGTATTTAAAATAAAAAATCTAAATCTTTGATTGTTTTTGTATTTTTATTCCCTTACATCGGTCTGTCTGTCTGGCCTGTAAACCTTCACATTTCAAAGCTTTTTAAAACCTATACATAAGACTTTGTCAGACTAAGTTTTTATCAAACTTTGCTCTTCTAAATAAAAATGATACATAAATGTATAATCAATTAAATGTATTCAAATTTAAATGCATTCTCAATTCAGTTGAAAGGTCCAAACCTATCCCTGCGCCTTTTGTATGTCTCCCTTATATAACACACCTGATTCATTCATCAGCTCGTTAGTAGAGGCCGCAATAACTAAACTGGGTGTTTCTGATTAAAGAAATCAGATGTGTATCATTATAATGGATGCATTGTCTCTTAAAGGGACCGCGCCTAATTTACAAGCTGCTGTCGGTGTCCTTAATGTTAATCCAAGAAAACGAAAGAAAGAAAATCACTCACTGCTCTTACTGTCTGTATAAACTACTTTTTGTTTTGTAAAAACATCATGCACATGTGTAATTTATTTTAAACAAATAAACAAAAAATACTATTAAGATTTTGAATGGAATGCATACATATATAGGCCTATAAACCTATTTTCTCCTCCAATGCATGTGTACAAAAGTGTGTGTATGCAGCCCATTTCAGCTTAACCAGCCATTTCTACCTAAAATGACCTTATCTAAATTAATTTTTTTAATTAAAGTTTTTCATTTGAAAGAGCATGTCAAAACATTGTTCGTAAACCTTTGATTTGTTGGTAAGCTTACTTATAATTGCTTTGCCCTTATTAGTGATGGATGAAATTTACTTTGTCAGGCTCAATTACCTTACAATTTCTCTGACAAGCTTCATGTAACGCCCTGCCCGCCTTAAAAACTAAATTATTGTTACATGTCAACAAGTGTTGAAGATCAGCAAGATCAGTTATTGTAATTTTTTGTAAAAATGTATATAATGCAACCATATTTGGCCCATTTTACCTGATATCCCATTTTAACTGACTTCCCATGTCTGAGGAAGCGGGATAGAGACGGTGTTCCTGCTAAAAGATCTGCTTAAATGTGTGATATAAATAATGGTCAAAAAATATTTATAGTATTCTAAATTGATTCTCAATTATTGAAATGATTAGACTATTCCTTATGTTTCATGTTTCATACCTGTTTTTTTATATTCTAATGCAAACATGTATTGTTTGGTGTTGCATTGCTGTTTATACATGATTAATACAAAAATAAGGTCATGTCTTAACAAGCGGTATGTGTTGAAAATGACCAATCACAGGAGCGGAGACATCTGACATTTGATCCCCGCTCCAAAAAAAGTCTCAAAAGTCGACTTGTCGAGCGAGCAGGGGTTGAGCAGTTGGGAACCCATTAATAGCGATGGTCGGCGAGCCACTCATCGCTATTCTTGATACTGTCCTGTACTTTTGCAGAAATGCTCAGTCGCGAGGATAGTTTTCCACGTGCGGATACTGTTCTGTGCACTCATTTATTGTGATGTCTGTTTGTACTGTTGAAAATTTAATAATTCGCCATTTAGTGTATTACAAAGGAACAAAACAGATTTCACTACTTCAATATGTTGGTATATTAACATTATATCAGTTAATGAAATTACGGTATTTAACTGTAATTTAAGTTAAAACTGCAAAACCTAAAATGTTGCTACCGTATTTTTGTATGGTACAATTCTAGCAACTACAGCTGCCGTTTTTTTACCATACATTTTACAGTGCAGCACGGTGCAACATGATATCTACAATTATTTGCCTCTTTGTTTTTGTTGTTGCTCCTAATATAACCATAGGAACTTTTGAATAGGTACATTTTTAAAAAGATCTCTGGGAACCCATTAATAGCGATGGGCGATACCACTAATTTATTCTTGATACGATACAGATTACTTTTGAAGGCCAGTATTGTCGATCTAGATATGATACGATACTTCTAAAATGAACTTTTAAATTGTGAAATGTATTAAATTATTAAATTACTGTTAGTAAAATTGGTAATAATTCACATTTATGTTAAACATATTTTATCATTCATTATGCCTTAATTGCCGCTATAGGTTATATTGTAGTTATTATAATTATCCATAATATGCATTGAAATACATTATGTACTTTTGTAAATAATTATAACCAAATTTAAAATGCATAGTGTAACAACTGTTAACATAATATTGAGATTGCATTATAATGTAATTTAATGCAGGTGCCTTTATGATATAAAATAAAGAGAGGGAGAGGGGTGGGGAGTAACATTTCTAAATAATATTAACATTTAAAATAACTGTTTTAATGCATCTTTGTTAAATAAAGTATCAATTTCACAACAAATGAACAACAAATAAATAATAATAATACTTACCCCAAATGTTGTTCAAAGTTAAAAGAGACTTCCCCCAGCCTCTACAATATTATTGCCTCTATATACATATTCTTGGCTGTTTTTCCTGTGTTATCTGATGGCTTTAAGTCTGATTGCTTAGGATAATGTTGTAGTGTTTCTTGCATTGGAAGCACCAGTCACATATTCCTAAAATGCTGAAATCTCGTATTTAAAATCTCCCGACTCAGCATTACTCCCTTAGGCCTGAAAGCTTGATAAAATGGAGCACGTCCCAAACGCAGGCCACTTGACTGACTAAGCTATAGTTGTCATCGTCTGAGAGAGATTCCAGGACTTGTACAAGCACAAGGTGTAGCCCTTCACTTCGGCACGGTTGTTCCTGTGATTGTCAGGTTAGTAATAATATCAAACGCTCTTGTGTTTCAACACCTCAGCTCGAGACACTCAGAAGCTGTAAAGAATACGACAGCTCGTTCTCACAGGTGTCATGCTGTTACATGGCGGAGCACGCTCTCTGTGTTGTTGTAAAAGATCTCAAATTAGCTTTAATGGTGGTTTGCATTGTAGGGGAAAAGCAATTATGGTGTTTCACTGTTGTTTAGGTATTTTAAGGATATGCCATCAGTGTGTGGGATTTTGTAACTCTTTAGAAAATGTGATGCTTTTTGTGCAGTAGCTCTAAAATTAGAAGCTGAAATTAAAAGTTGTCTCATTTTAGGTGATTTAACATGTGACAGTCTTGCTTTTTTTTTCTTCCCACGTGTTCTAGAAAGAACAGGAGAGAGAGGGAAAATAAAATGCCTGAGTTCAGTTGACTGACAGTCTGCCAGCACGGTCATGTTTGACGTGTAGAAGAAAAGAAACGGTGTCGGCAGACTCTTTGACTTTCTACACAGGATTCAAGTTCAGAAGATTTGAACACAGCTTTGTGCTGTTTTGCTCTCCTTTAGTGTTTTGGTTTTCACTAGCTGTTTTATTAGCATGTCTTGTGACTAAAGTCAGTCACTGGCTTTGTAGCAAACTTTTGTAGCAAACACACACAGCAGTGAACACACACACACACACACACACACACACACACACACACACACACACACACACACACACACACACACACACACACACACACAGCAGTGAACACACACACACACACACACACACAGCAGTGAACACACACACACAGTAGTGAACACACACACACACACACACACACACACACACACACACACACACACACACACACACACACACACACGTGACACACACACACACACACAGTGAACACACACACACACACACAGTGAACACACACACACACACACACACACACACACACACACACACACACACACACACACAGCAGTGAACACACACACACACACACACACACACACACAGCAGTGAACACACACACACACACACACACACACACACACACACACACAGCAGTGAACACACACACACACACACACACACACATGTTGCTGCTGCGGGAGCAGTTGGAGGTTCGGTGCCTTACTCAAGGGCATCTCAGTCGTGGTATTGAAGGTGTAGAGAGCGCTGTACATTCATTCGAACCCACAACCTCGTGTTAAAAGTCTGACGCTCTATCCATTAGGCCACGACTGCCCCGTACATTTGTACATTTATTCAAAAAACATTTACTCAATATTTTTACATTGATCCAAAAACTCTCATTCTTTTTGTATTAGCAAAGTACCACTCTGATTAATTATAGTATAGTTACAATATATTTTTTATGCCAAGTTAAGAAGATTAATTTGTAGTTTGCAGTTTTTTATTAGCAGGGAAGCATAAACTATTTTATCTTTAATATATTTTTATGAGATGCTTGCAGTTTGGCAAGCTACATTTTTAAAGTATCTTAATTTGCTAACAATGATTGCCATATGTCATCAAGCACGTTATTGAATGTGTGATCTAAATCGATTAAATGAGGTGTAAAGTGATTGGTGACCAAAGCATGCTCGAGGGCTAATGTGTCACATTCATGGTGTCTATCCTAGCTTGTCATCATTGCCTTGATCTTGTAATGTTTGTCAAAAAATAATAATTATCTGCCAGAGCGGCTAAGGATGCTGCAATGTTAACACAGCCAAGCAACACATTTTGTCTGTACGTTGATCAGGAAGCAATAGAAATCATGTGCAGGAACATGATCCAGGAGCCACTGCTTACATTTTACATTTATGCATTTATCCAAAGCGACTTACAGGTTCAGGTTATACATGTTTAGTCAGTATGTGTGTTCCCTGGGAATTGAACCCACAACCTTTTGCGCTGCTAACGCACTGCTTGCGTTAAACCCCTCTGTTCGGTGTCAGTGTTTGTAGTCCTTGTGTCGTACACTCTTAAATATAAAAGTGCCAAAGGGGGATTTGCACAGCGATGCCATAGAAGAACCAGTTTTAGTTCCCCAAAGAACCCTTCAGTGAACAATTCTTAAAAGAACAATTTTTTTCTTTGTGCGAAAAAATATTTTAATAATCTACAGAAACTTTTTTCCATTGTGAAGACCCTTTTGTGGAATGAAATGGTTCTATGGATGGTAAAGGTTCTTCGTGGAACAATTGATGCCAATAAAGAACCTTTGTGTACCCTAGTAAAAGAAGTAATTTATTGAAAATACATTTATTTCATACAAAGTGTAGTTTAAGTCTGTTAACATATTTACTGACAGATAACTTGATACTTACTGATATAAAAATGGTTTGCTCATTTCTTAATATTAAGCCTAAAATCTGTTTCAATGTCACTATTGATGAGGATTGTATGATATTTGAATAATAGTCTTTAAATGATAGATATTTAAAGTGCACCTGAAATATACTTGCAATAGTTCCACTTATACTTCAGTCTATCTTTAGTACGACTTCCACACAAGAAGTCACACTAAACATTTTTCGTCAGAAGAACATTTTTACAAAGCTCATCGTTCTGAGAAGCGAGGCGTGCTCTGATTGGCCAGCTATCTAGTGCGCTGTGATTGGCCGAATACCTCAAGCGTGAGTGGAAATACTGTATTGTGATGCCGTGTACCGGCGCGACGATACAAAAACAATAAAACTCATTATAAACGAGACATTTGTTGCATCCAGTGGGGACATGATTACTGATTATAATGACTTATACTGTGCATTGTATCGTGCCGTGGAAACATTACTATGTCTGCATTTGTGATCGGAGAAACGACAAACAACAAACGTTACTCTACAGTGCTCAAAACTCGCGTTTGAATAGACATTAGCCAATTCTTTAAATATCGAAACATACTTACAGACTGTCCTTGTAATGTTGGAATTGCCCCACTTTATAGTGTCCACAGCCATTCAGTGTTCACATTGTAGGTTACTCTCTCCCAGGTTCAGGACACAGTCCTCCGTAAATTGCGCTGCACACACTCCAATATAGGGTTGAACTGTTCTGGAACAGTGTTGTAAATATAACTTATCCACTGATTTCCGGTTGTGTGCTCTTTTGGAAGCCAAACAAAGTGTTTCTCTTTCACAACGAAACACAGCGTCTCAGGACATGGCGGCAACAATACTACAGCCAGAATAGCTCCGCCTTCTTTCATTGCATATACATTTGGGCGGAGTTATGCAAATCTCCCCACACCGTGAGGTAGACATGTGGGGGCGTGTCTGAATGAGCCGCTTTAGGAAGGCGTGGTCGAGTCTTAACTTTATAAAGAATGTCTCTTTGGTTTTGAGACTTTAGTCTTTGTAACTTCAGGGATCATATCTATGCACAATCAGCTTGTAGCACTCCAAAGAGAAAGCAAAACTTCAAATCCAGTCATATGACCCCTTTAAGCACAAATTTAGTTGTTCTTAAACTTTAAGTATACCAGTTTAGTATACTAAAAGTACATTTGAAGGGTATTTATTATTAAGTACATAACTATGTAAATATATTTGTAGTAAAACATGTATTTTGTATCTCGCCATGTTATGTGTGCAGACAGCCAGGATCAAATATAACAGCGTTTTACAGTATGAAAGGGATCTGAGCCATAATGACCCATGAGAATGTCTGATTTTGCATCGTTGTTCAGGAATGAGACGGAGTTTGGCACCCAGTGCCACTCATTAGCGGGTCACTGCCTGGTCAGCCAAACCATCCAGTTCCCCCTGTACGCACTCGGAAAATGCTAAAGTTATATAAAAAATTAAACTCCTTTTTACCCCAGGGGAGAATAAAAGCTCTTTCTTCTAGGGCGCTGATGGTTTGGCAGGAGGGCAGTCAGGTTGGAGTTCTGGGTCAAAGAGAGCTCTGTGTCCGTTACAGTGACCATGAGCTCGTGTGTGTGTGTGTGTGTGTGTGTGTGTGTGTGTGTGTGTGTGTGTGTGTGTGTGTGTGTGTGTGTGTGTGTGTGTGTGTGTGTGTGTGTGTGTGTGTGTGTGTGTGTGAGTGAGTGAGGAGTGAGTGAGTGAGTGAGTGAGAGTGTGTGTGTGTGTGTGTGTGTGTGTGTGAGTGAGTGAGTGAGTGAGGAGTGAGTGAGTGAGTGAGTGTGTGTGAGGAGTGAGTCTGTGAGTGAGTCTGTGAGTGTGTGTGAGTGTGTGTGTGTGTGTGTGTGTGTGTGTGTGTGTGTGTGTGTGTGTGTGTGTGTGTGTGTGTGTGGTGAGTGTGTGTGTGTGAGTGAGTGAGTGAGTGAGTGAGTGAGTGAGTGAGTGAGTGAGTGAGTGAGTGTGTGAGTGGTGTGTGTGTGAGTGTGTGTGTGTGTGTGTGTGTGTGTGTGTGTGTGTGTGTGTGTGTGTGAGTGAGTGAGTGAGTGTGTGTGTGTGTGTGTGTGTGTGTGTGAGTGAGTGAGTGAGTGAGTGAGTGTGTGAGTCTGTGTGTGTGTGTGTGTGTGTGTGTGGCGCTGGGTCACGGCTATAGCAGCTGCTCATATCTCTCCTAATGGAGGGATTCATTTCATTCTGACCTCATCATCCTCTCGGCTCCAGAGCTCTGTTTTATCATGCGGGGCATCCCGTCGCTCTGTTTTCATTCTCTTTTCTCTTTCTCCTCACTCATTTTCATTCTGAGTTCCTGTATGTTTAGTGTCCTTGTGTTTTGTGGTTGGTTGTTCAAATCCGATGGTCTGTTGTGGTAATATTGATATTTCAGATTAATTAGAAATAAAACACTACTGTTCAAAAAATTTGGTGTCAGTAAGTTTTTTTTAAAGGAATCAATATAATTTTTATTCAGCGAAGACGCATTATATTAATTGAAGGTTATAGTAAAGACTTTTATATTATTAAAATATCTGTTTCAAATAAATGCTGTAAAATCAGCATATCAATAAAATCAATAAATGCAATAAATCAGCATATTATTATGATTTCTGAAGATCACGTGACACTGAAGACTGCAGTAATGATGATAAAAATGCACCTTTGATCACAGGAATAAATTATATTTGAAAATATATTGAAATAGAAAAGAGTTATTTTAAATTGTAATAATATTTCATAATATAGCAGTTTTTAGTGTATTATTGATCAAATAAATGCAGCCTTGCTGAGCATTTTTGTTCAATATAACTTAGATTTATTTGATTTATTTAGGTTCATTTATTTATATTCCAGTTGTAGGTATAGTTTTAGTTTTATTTATTTCCAGGTAGTAATTTTAGTTCTTCAAAGTTGTCACGGTTACATTTTAAATTTTTGATAACGTTAATATTTATATTTTATTTGAGCTTAATTTCAGTTAACACATTTTTTTTTAATAGTCTTAGTTCTAGTTAACAACAGCACTGATGCAGATCTATACACACTACAGGTTTTGCTACAGATTGAAAAGACTGAATTGTTATTTTCCTCTTCCGCAGTAACCTACCTTCTCGAATAGATGAATAGAATCGACAGTGTTTCGGTTGACCCCCTATGATTCGTCATCATAAATTGTCTGCATGGGTCTTTTGAAGCGCTGCTGTAGCTATTTTTGGGCACAGCGGGGCTTCACTTGAGTCTTTCAGTAAGCTCTTTTCTACCGTGGAAAGCTCTGGCCATCACAGCCCAGCGGTGGACATGCTCAGTTTCTCTGCAGCTGCGATCAGTCATTGCTCTGGTTAGCCGCCGAGCTTTCGTCTGGCGAAAGAAATCAAAAAGCCTGACAGCAGCAGATATTGTATCGATGGGTAGAAAGACAGAAATAAAGGAGAAAGAGTGAGGGAAGGAGAACAAGGGGAAAAATGAGGAAAAAACACAAAGTCGAGGATGAAAGAAACAATATTTTAGGGAGAAAAACGTTTTTAACCCAATAAAGCTACTATATCATGTTTGATAAGCAAATGTCTAAGGTTTCTAATTTATCAACACGATTAAAATTTTGCTGTTGTACACATTCTTCTACGTGCCTTTTTCCCATCTCTCTCAATCATCATTTCATTGCAGTGCATTATATGCCCCCCCACAATAACAAACAAACAAAACAAAACAATCACAGAGCTTTGATCATACGATTTAAATATTCTCCTAAGAGACATTAATGGGAGATACTGATATTTATGCATTTTATGCAAGTATGCTATACAGTTGTAAAGATCTCATGAATTTATATTGCAATCTACCAGAAGTTTATTCAAATTTTCAGCCATATAATTATCAACAACTGCACCAAATTTTGTATTTATTTATTTTTGCACCATATTTTTGCAGGTGTTTTTCATTCCTCCTCAAGTATGTATATATATATATATATATAAACAGTTGAGAGAACTCAAAAAGTTGGTTGCCTTAAACTTAAAAGTTTTCTCAACTTTAGATTTTTTTACAGTGTATATATATATATGCAAAAACCCTGCAAACTTATCTATTTATTCTTTTTGGAGATTTTGTCTAAAGGTTCAATCAAGTGATCCATTTAAAATATACATTCATTTATTTATTGTTTTGTTTGTTTTTATTTAGTCTAAAGGTTAACTAAAGTGATCCATTGAAACATATACACTATAAATATAATGATATTATTTCTCTCTCTTCTGACCGCTGTTGCATATGTTTTACAGAGTTAAAACACCATAGATAGCTTGTTTGGATATGATACTCAAAAATGGCAAACATTTATTTAATTATTTGTTTGCTTGCTTGTTTATTTATGATTTTGTCAAACGGTTTAGTAAAGTGATACATTATAATTTTTGGACAGTTATTTCATATGTCAGACTTTTGAGGGTTATAGAGTATTATAGCTTGTTTGTTTCAGATATGATAATCAAAAACACATATGCAAACTATTTTTATAATTTTTTATTTTATATTTTTTTTTTTGTCTACGGGTTCAATAAAGTTTTTCCATTGAAATGACTTTTTTTTCTCAGAATATTCTTTCATGTGTCAGGCTTTATAAGGTTAAAACATCACAGCTAGTTTGTTTCTGGTCTATGGCGGTCTACCAGTTTCAACAATACCGAACCCAAGTTGGTGCACTTCCTAAAGCAGCTAGCCGGCGAGCTTGTTTGATTTGGATTTCCAGCATGCAGGAGATGGGGTTTGTTGCTGGAGAGTCTTTTCAGTAAGAATAACACTCCAGCACACAGATTGGAAAATATGGCAGATGAATCTGACTGAAAATAAAAACATGACTACAAAACATTTGGTCTCTGAGCAACAGCACAGTGCTAGAACAGAGCTACATGGGACAGTGGCACATGACTGCATAGATTTGGTTTCAGGGTCTCAGAGGATAACAGAATGAGACGAAGGACTGGACACATCTGTCCTAAAATGTCAAACATTCATCATGGGGAACAAGACAGGGATTGTAGGATCCTACAAGGACTATATGTGCCCCTCACATACACTAGGAGTTTCTGCACTACATGGTGACGTGGAAGTGTTCATAAGGTAACACAGACAGAGCACTGCGGAATTGAACAGAAGGTATGTTTTAAGCACATCATCTCTGCTAATGCACTCAGTACACCTCACACTTATCCAGATTTGGCTGAATGATTCAGATTTATTTCTTAATATGTTAGATTAAATATTAACATTGGAATTAGATAAAATATTTAAATATACAGTATATACATATACACAGTGGGGAAAAAAATATTTGCTCCCCTGCTGATTTTGTGCGTTTGTCCACTGACAAAGAAAGGATCAATCTATAATTTGAATGGTAAGTTTGTTTGAACAGTGAGAGATAGAATAACAAATCCAGAAAACTGCATTTAATTGATTTGCATTTTAATAAGTGAAATAAGTATTTGACCCCTTCGCAAAACCTGACTTAGTACTTGGTGGCAAAAGCCTTGTTGGCGATCACAGAGGTCAGGCGTTTCTTGTAGTTGGTCACAGGTTCGCACACATCTCAGGAGGGATTTTGTCCCACTCCTCTTTGCAGATCCTCTCCAAGTCATTAAGGTTTCGAGGCTGACGAACCTTCAGCTCCCTCCACAGATGTTCAATGGGATGAAGGTCTGGAGACTGGCTCGGCCACTCCAGGACCTTAATGTGCTTACTTGAGACACTCCTGTGTTGCCTTGGCCGTGTGTTTTGGGTCATTGTCATGCTGAAAAACCCATCCACGACCCATTTTCAATGCCCTGACCCTGCGGTACATGGCCCGTCCATCGTCCCTTTGATGCGGTGCAGTTGTCCTGTCCTTTAGCAGAAAAACACCCCAAAGCATAATGTTTTGGTTGGGATGGTGTTCTTGGGGTCATAGAGTCGAGTTGATGTCAAAGAGCTGGATTTTGGTCTCATCACACACAACACTTTCACCCAGTTCTCCTCTGAATCATTGGCTCTTCAGATGGGCTGTACATGTGCTTTCTTGAGCAGGGGAGCTTGTGTGCACTGCAGGATTTCAGTCCTTCACGGCGTAGTGTGCTTTCTTGAGCCGGGGAGCTTGTGGCCACTGCAGGATTTCAGTCCTTCACGGCGTAGTGTGCTTTCTTGAGCCGGGGAGCTTGTGCACTGCAGGATTTCAGTCCTTCACGGCGTAGTGTGCTTTCTTGAGCAGGGAGCTTGTGGGCACTGCAGGATTTCAGTCCTTCACGAGTGTGCTTTCTTGAGCAGGGAGCTTGTGGCACTGCAGGATTTCAGTCCTTCACGGCGTGAGTGTGCTTTCTTGAGCAGGGGAGCTTGTGGGCACTGCAGGATTTCAGTCCTTCACGGTAGTGTGCTTTCTTGAGCAGGGGAGCTTGTGTGCGCTGCAGGATTTCAGTCCTTCACGGCGTAGTGTGCTTTCTTGAGCCGGGGAGCTTGTGTGCACTGCAGGATTTCAGTCCTTCACGGCGTAGTGTGCTTTCTTGAGCAGGGAGCTTGTGGCACTGCAGGATTTCAGTCCTTCACGGCGAGTGTGCTTTCTTGAGCAGGGAGCTTGTGGGCACTGCAGGATTTCAGTCCTTCACGGCGTAGTGTGCTTTCTTGAGCAGGGGAGCTTGTGTGCACTGCAGGATTTCAGTCCTTCACGGCGAGTGTGCTTTCTTGAGCAGGGAGCTTGTGTGCACTGCAGGATTTCAGTCCTTCACGGCGAGTGTGCTTTCTTGAGCAGGGGAGCTTGTGGGCACTGCAGGATTTCAGTCCTTCACGTAGTGTGCTTTCTTGAGCAGGGGAGCTTGTGTGCACTGCAGGATTTCAGTCCTTCACGGTAGTGTGCTTTCTTGAGCAGGGGAGCTTGTGTGCACTGCAGGATTTCAGTCCTTCACGGCGTAGTGTGCTTTCTTGAGCCGGGGAGCTTGTGTGCACTGCAGGATTTCAGTCCTTCACGGCGTAGTGTGCTTTCTTGAGCCGGGGAGCTTGTGTGCACTGCAGGATTTCAGTCCTTCAAGGCGTAGTGTGCTTTCTTGAGCAGGGGAGCTTGTGTGCACTGCAGGATTTCAGTCCTTCACGGCGTAGTGTGCTTTCTTGAGCCAGGGAGCTTGTGTGCACTGCAGGATTTCAGTCCTTCAAGGCGTAGTGTGCTTTCTTGAGCAGGGGAGCTTGTGTGCACTGCAGGATTTCAGTCCTTCACGGCGTAGTGTGCTTTCTTGAGCCGGGGAGCTTGTGTGCACTGCAGGATTTCAGTCCTTCAAGGCGTAGTGTGCTTTCTTGAGCCGGGGAGCTTGTGTGCACTGCAGGATTTCAGTCCTTCACGGCGTAGTGTGCTTTCTTGAGCAGGGGAGCTTGTGGTCACTGCAGGATTTCAGTCCTTCACGGCGTAGTGTGCTTTCTTGAGCAGGGGAGCTTGTGTGCACTGCAGGATTTCAGTCCTTCACGGCGTAGTGTGCTTTCTTGAGCAGGGGAGCTTGTGTGCACTGCAGGATTTCAGTCCTTCACGGCGAGTGTGCTTTCTTGAGCAGGGAGCTTGTGTGCACTGCAGGATTTCAGTCCTTCACGGCGAGTGTGCTTTCTTGAGCAGGGAGCTTGTGGGCACTGCAGGATTTCAGTCCTTCACGGCGAGTGTGCTTTCTTGAGGGGGAGCTTGTGTGCACTGCAGGATTTCAGTCCTTCAAGGCGTAGTGTGCTTTCTTGAGCAGGGAGCTTGTGGCACTGCAGGATTTCAGTCCTTCACGGCGTAGTGTGCTTTCTTGAGCAGGGAGCTTGTGTGCACTGCAGGATTTCAGTCCTTCACGGCGAGTGTGCTTTCTTGAGCAGGGAGCTTGTGTGCACTGCAGGATTTCAGTCCTTCACGGCGTAGTGTGCTTTCTTGAGCCGGGGAGCTTGTGTGCACTGCAGGATTTCAGTCCTTCACGGCGTAGTGTGCTTTCTTGAGCAGGGAGCTTGTGTGCACTGCAGGATTTCAGTCCTTCACGGCGTAGTGTGCTTTCTTGAGCAGGGGAGCTTGTGTGCACTGCAGGATTTCAGTCCTTCACGGCGTAGTGTGCTTTCTTGAGCCGGGGAGCTTGTGCCCACTGCAGGATTTCAGTCCTTCACGGCGTAGTGTGCTTTCTTGAGCAGGGGAGCTTGTGTGCGCTGCAGGATTTCAGTCCTTCACGGCGTAGTGTGCTTTCTTGAGCAGGGAGCTTGTGTGCACTGCAGGATTTCAGTCCTTCAAGGCGTAGTGTGCTTTCTTGAGCAGGGGAGCTTGTGTGCACTGCAGGATTTCAGTCCTTCACGGCGTAGTGTGCTTTCTTGAGCAGGGAGCTTGTGGTCACTGCAGGATTTCAGTCCTTCACGGCGTAGTGTGCTTTCTTGAGCAGGGAGCTTGTGTGCACTGCAGGATTTCAGTCCTTCACGGCGAGTGTGCTTTCTTGAGCAGGGGAGCTTGTGTGCACTGCAGGATTTCAGTCCTTCACGGCGTAGTGTGCTTTCTTGAGCAGGGAGCTTGTGGGCACTGCAGGATTTCAGTCCTTCACGGCGTAGTGTGCTTTCTTGAGCAGGGAGCTTGTGTGCACTGCAGGATTTCAGTCCTTCACGGCGTAGTGTGCTTTCTTGAGCCGGGGAGCTTGTGGGCACTGCAGGATTTCAGTCCTTCACGGCGTAGTGTGTTATCAGTTGTTTTCCTGGAGATCATTGATGAGATCCTCCCGTGTAGTTCTGGACTGATTCCTCACCGTTCTCGTGATCATTGAGACTCCACGAGATGAGATCTTGCGTGGAGACCCAGTCCCAGTTATTTTGTGTTTCTTCCATTAGTGAATAATTACACTAACTGTTGTCAGCTTCTCACTAAGCTGCTTGGCGATGGTCTTGAAGCACATTCCAGCCTTGTGTAGGTCTACAGTCTTCTCCCTGACATCCTTGAACAGCTCTTTGGTCTCGGCTGTGGTTGATCTGATTGATTGATTGATTGATTGATTGATTGATTGATTCTGTGGACAGGTGTCTTTTATACAGATAACAAACTGAGAGTAATCCTAATAAAACTATACAGTATGACACCTGGGAGACAGAAATCAGGTTGATTGATAGGGGATCAAATACTTATTTGACTAACTAAAATGCAAATCAATTTATAATATTTTTGAAATGTGTTTTCTGGATTTTTTTGTTGTTATTCTGTCTCTCACTGTTCAAATAAATCAAAAATGTTTAATTGTGGTACCATCTTACCATTTAGGTCAGTGGGCAAACGTACAAAATCAGCAGGAGATCCAATATATTTTTTCCCACAGTATATATACAGTATGTATATCTTTCAGAAATCATTCTAATATGCTGATTTGATGCTAAATATGCGTTATTTTTATTACCAATATTGAAAATAGTTGTGCTGCTTAATACAATTTATTAAAACCATGTTTGTTTTCACAAATAATTTGAAAGCAATTATTTTCAATAAATATATTTTGTAACAATATAAATGTCTGTCAATTTATTAAAAGTATATATATATATATATATATATATATATATATATATATTTTTAGCACAACAACTTCAAATTTGATTCAGATCTAATGCTCTACTTTAAGGATATATGTTTTTTTCAATATATGCACATGCAGCAATAGTTGTTTGTTGGTCTAGAAATGAATTTTGACCATTTGAATGCATAGTTCTTGACGTTTTAGGGTCATAGTGACACCATGACCCGCTCTAAACTAAGCCCCACCTCTGCTAATGGACAGAAACAGCACATTTTAAGCCCTCTCTAAAGCAATAGCTTGAGTAGTTCATGGGTAATATGGTTCAGAGAGAGGATCCGTGTAATAAGACCCTAATGTGAATACTCCAGGGAGACTGAACTGGCTGACTTGTGCCATCAACAACACATATGAAAGGCACCTGTCACAAAGAGGAGCGATGCAGGCTGTTGTCCATGTTTCCCAGAGGACACCGCTGAATCTGGGTCTCATCCGTCTCGCCGTGTCTTTATACATCTACACAGACATACTAATGATAGTCGAGATCACATCCACCTGTGTGGTGAAGCCATTTAGTAATAGACTCGCAGCTAAAACGTAACTATCCAGTGAACTACATTAAAAATGTTGCTGTTTAACAATGCAATTTATTTAATATGAGCTTAAATCGGTGTTTGGGAAAGTTACCTTTAAAAGTAATGCACTTTTTGTATTATTGCAAAAACAAGAACAAACTAACAAAAAAAGCAAGTGCCTCTGCAATTATTCCCAATTTCTCTCAACACTTGGACAGGAGAGAAGTGAATAAATGTGAAATATTTCTTTGAAAAAGTAACTCAAATATTTCGTTCCTAATTTAAAAGTATTGCATTACTTCACTACTTATTGTAAAAGTAATCTGATTACATAAATCACGTTACTTGTAATGCGTTACCTCCAACACTGGCTTACATATACTGTACTGTCCATATTCCTATGTTTGTCTGCACTATATCTGTACTTTCTTCTGAACGGGAAGCTCCTGTTGTCATCAAATTCCTTGTGTGTGTAATAAAGCTCTTTCTTATTTCAGTATGTTTCAGTTGGTCATACGAAGCAGTGCATTTTTATGCCCCAGTCGATTTAATACATGTTTTCTTGATTTCTTCATAATATTTGAAGCCACATATACAAAATAATACAAAATCAGTATGTACAGCAATGGATTTATTGATTCCAGTGATGTTTTGTGGTATAAGTTGGGTTGTCTCACTTTAAAACATTACAGGCTTTTAGATTACAGAAATCAAATAATAGCAATATTACAAAAGATGATATTTAAACTGACTTTCAAAAACAAAAGAATAAATGTGACCCTGGACCACAAAACCATTCATAAGAGTCTGTTTTTTATTATTATTGAGATTTATACATCATCTGAAAGCTGAATAAATGATCTTTCCATTGATGTATGGTCTGGGCAATATTTGAAAATCTGGAATCTGAGGGTGCAAAAAAATCTAAATATTGAGAAAATCATCTTTAAAGTTGTTCAAATGAAGTTCTTAGCAATGCATATTACTAATCAAAATTAAGGTTTGATATATTTACAGTAGGAAATTTACAAAACATCTTAATGAAACATTATCTTAACTTAACATCTAATGATTTTTGGCATAAAATAATTTTTTATAATTTTGACCCATACAATGTATCATATTGCTACAAATATACCTGTGCTGCTTATGACTGCTTTTGTGCTCCAGGGACACAAATAAATACATCTTCACTTCAAGTTGAACCCTGAGTAAGCTAAATGTCAATCCCTGACTGAGCAATTATTCATTTTAGCGTCTTATTTCCATCCTGTCAATTCTTCTGTCATTATATAAACAAGCGAGTATAATGAATAAAGTTAATAGAGCGTCTGGTAAAACCATTTATAAAAACACTTTTTAAATCACAGTACAAGCATATTCATTTTGTAAACATTAGTTCAGAAGGTAAGACCTATATAATTTAATTTCCACATCCTCCAGAGGTGCAAATGTGACGTATTTAAGGGTTGACTGTGTGGTTTATGTGAAGCAGAGAGTGAGCACGTTTATGTCACTCATCTTTATCTGTCAGCATGCTGATTTACCGCAGTGTGTCTGACATGGTCTCAGTGATGTATAGTGAAGCCTTCTGTAATGACAGCTATGCCCTCGATCCCTGCTGCTCTACTTAATGTCTCTTCTCTTCTCACCCCAGCATTAGAAGACAAAAGACACAATGGCTGTTTAATTGTTTGCCGACAGCCTGTTGTTGTTGCTGTAGATTCTCTTGGCTGTGTCGTCATGTAATCCAGAAGCCATCTGGTTAGGTCAGGGTGTAATGTGTTATGTAGGGATGTTGGGATGCTGTTTCAGTGAGTTTGAAATGATTACTTCTGACAGAGGGCCAAATTAGTGGTTTTGCAGACCCCAAATGCATGCTTGATTACGGTATGCGTAGCTGACCAGGTGTGAGGGCAGCGCACTTGAACATTTGGATGGCGGTCGAACATATGGAGCAGCTTTTAAACATATACACAGTGCTTTCTTGCAATAACTAAATGAGCCTTAAAAAGTTTAGAACAGAAATGTCTTTGATCTGGAGTGAATTATGAGGGCTACACATGCTGGCTACCTTACGCTTCGACTTGAAGAAAGTGAGTGAAATGTATACAAGAGGAAGAGCGTGTCTGATTGCGTCGTTTCCAAAGGCGTTTTGTGTTGAGTGCTGCAGTTTAAAGAAATGAGAGTTTTATGACATAAACCCCAGATCAGAGCAGTTTGCCTCTATTATATAAACTAATATAATGTCTGTGTACAGTATGTTTTCACTAAGACAGAAAATATGTTTGCAAGGTATTGCAAGATGCATATTTTTATGTCATATAAATTAAAAATACAATTGCTGTTGAACATTTTGGAGTAAGTAAGATTTACATTTTTAGGAATTAACACTTTTACTCAGCATGGATGCAATAAATTGATCAAAAGTGGCATCTATTTTTTTTGTAACATTAAAAATGACTTTACTATTTAAAATAAATGTGGTTCTTTTGAACATTCTATTCATCAAATAATCCTGTATTACAGTATATCACAGTTCACACAAAAATATTAAGCAGCACAACTGTTTTCAACATTGATTATAAGGACAAACAAAAGCGTCTTGAGCACCAAATCAGCATATTAGACTCCGGAGACTGGAGTAATGACAGCCGAAAAATCAGCAATGCATCACACAAATAAATTACATTTTAAAATGTATTCAAATATAATTTTTTCACAGTTTTTAAGTCATATTAATATAGCCTTGTTGAGCAAAAGATATCTTCTGACCCAAAACTTTTGAACAATGTGTATATTCATAAATGTTTGTAAATTTGTATTACATATAATCATATTTTTAAATGTAAAAAAAAATATTTAAACATTGTGTATATATATATACACACACACACACACACACACACACACACACACACACACACACACACACACACACACACACACACACACACGCACATGTTTTATTTTACATAGAGTATGACACAGCTAAGTGTACTTTATGTTTTTACAGTTGCCATGGAATGTGACGCATTCACAATTGCACGTATATTGACATGGCTTATCCAATTAGGTTTTCGAGCCATAATTATCCATTTTATAAGCACCGTTTAAAACCGAATTCAGTTTTTGGAGATGTTAATGTCACAGCTAACCCCAGGCCAGCCCTGCTCTCTCGGCTCTGGAGCACCAGAGCATAGACATCCGCTCTTTGCCTGTCACTTTGAATGACTCCATGAAAACCAAAAGCCATTTAGAGCACAGTAGCCGGGGTAATTTGTTTTGACATGGCCTAATACCTCTCTTAAACTTGGCCAGGTTTGGGTTCAGCGGCCCCGATCAAGCCAGGCACGGACAGAGTGGCCCTGTCTGCGTTCCTCTGTGAGAGGATTGTTTCTGGCATGTCTCAAAGAGCTTGAGACGGAGATCAAGACCAGTCTGACATCCCTCTGGCCTGTCTATCTCCTGTCAGTTTTCTTGCAACTGTTACTGTGTTAACGTGGGCGTTTGGGGGAAGGGAGTTAAGCGAGTCATGCTTGCCTTTTTCCCACAAGCCTGTGCTAACTGAATGCTAATTTTTCGGTAAACCCTACCAGGTCTAGGGGAAATCTTTATGAAATGACTGTCTGACAAGATGATCTCATGAGGTCTCCTAATGCGCGATAAGAGAAAAGGGTTTAGCAGTCATTGTCTGCACTGTCAAACTATGAAGGAGGGAAGGTAAACCTGAGACAACCTTTAAAATGAGTCACACTAATTGAATAACAGTAGCTTAACTCTCTCTCCTTTTCTCTTTTATTAATGGCAGACAGATAATATCTATAAGAAGCACACTCATCCAGGTTTTACCGTGGCCCGTCACGCTGCTGAAGGTGACAAAACACATAGGAATCCTGATGCCTTTCAAGAGCGAACCTGTAGTTTTGTTCATTCCTGAAAGTGTGTAATTATTTTATATTAAAATACTTTCTTAGATCCCACTGTAATATGCAGAGACAGCTATAAATAAGCCATTTATTGATGACTTCCTAAAAAAAGTGGCGCTATCAACATTGCTCTTTTGGGGGGGATTGCAACCTTTTTTAGTCCTTGGTAGGTGAAAAGTCCCCCTTATAATTAGATGCATATAGTATCATATTAATGCATTAAAATACTTCATGATGCTTACATTGCATTATGTTTCCACAGCCATACTGAATGTGAAATGTGCATGCAAGTCATATAAAATGCAAAAATAGTGGTTAGTATTGAATCACAAAGCCAATGAAATTTAGATGTTACATTGTTTACTCAAAGATATAGACATGCATGCAAGATGATCATGCCCATGCATATAGATAATATAAAGCAGGTAACAGTTAAAAGGAAAGTGGGTGATAAAAAAGATGTGAATTTCCATTTCATGCGGTCACATTTATCATTGTTGTGCAAACTTTCACGGACTAAATTCTGTCATTTCTGTTGGTATACAAGCGATCGTGAGGGACATACAGATTTGCCAATCATGGTCACACAAATTCGCCGTGTTTACTAAAGTAAAGTACTCCATCCATCACTACAGTTTTGAATGACATGTAACTTTCAGAAACTGATTGATATGACTGCACTGGTACCATTAGATGAAGGGAAAAGCTTACGCTTAGGCTGGATAATGTCAAGTCACCTTCATTTATATAGCGCTTTATACAATACAGATTGTGTCAAAGCAGCTTTACAGTATTAAACGGTAAAACTGTGTGTCAAGAGGACAATAGTAAACATTCAGTGACGTCATCATCCAGCTCAGTTCAGTTCAAGTAATATCTGTGCAATCAAGTTGACAATAGCCAGAAATGAAGGCGCTGTTGTCTTCTGTAGAGCTGCTTTACAGCCGAGTTGCATCTTCAACACTGGTTTTAACTGAATCAACAATGAACTGACTTGAGTTGAACAGCAACACTGTTGTCCTCAGCTGAGCTGCTTATAGCTGTATTGAACTCATTTAAATATACATTACACTGTTATTGATCTGAACTGAACCTACATTGAACTGACTTGAGCTGATGATGTTATTGTCTCCATAGTTGAGTTTTAATAACACTGTTTATCACTCGAAGCTCCTTTGACACAATCTGTATTGTATAAAGCACTATTGAAAATAGAAAATGGACCTTTTTGCCTGAGTATGGGGCTGCACCTTTAGTCTTTATTTTTTTGTTGAATTATGTTTTGTTAGTGGCACAGAAATGACATTTCACCTTTAATTTAGAAAGAAAATTGTATCTGAAACAACTGTAGGTCCTTTTATTTAGAGCATGTAGTGGATCGTGTACTGTATTATAGATTATATTTCTATATTATAGAAATCGGGACATGATGCATACTGGATTTGAACACACGTGAGCCGTATGAGCGCACCGACAGCTGATCCTATCAGATTACTATACGGGATGCTGAGTCAGTTTCTGAGTGTGTTCAGAAATTCTTCTTTTGCATCCCTAAAACATTTCCAGTCCTCATGCATCTCACCTTTCAAAGACTTTAGTCATTAGTGCCATCTGTTGGCCAGTAGAGCTGCAGTCAGTCTGTGTGTGCAAACCGCTTTCTAGCATTCCCCTCAGGGGCTTCGACTTCTAAACGCCATTAAACTGCATGCGAGTCATTCATAATAATAAACCATGCCGTTCACTTGCAGATGCGAGTCACAAAATGCACATATGGGTGGTTGGCATTGAGGTTCAGATGTTACATTGTTCACTCGTAACCAAACCAACACCTGTCCAGCATGACTTCAAATGGTCTTCACAAGTGAATTAACGTGCCAGGCAGATGCTTTTGTCCCTGCAGACGACGTGTTTCTGTTTCTTAGTAACATGATTGAATGCATCAAACATCAAATAATAGCAGAGCAGCAGCTGGCCTTTGGCATTGTGTGTCATGCAATAACTCATAAACATTGCGTTCTTTTAAAAACAATAAACTAAAGGCCAAAGGGACAACAAAAGAGTATCACTTTTCATAAGCAGTGGTCAAACATCACGTACACGGATCGTGCTCGTGGCGTAAAGAGACTATAAAGCAGGCAACAGTTAAAAGGAAGGTGTTGATACACTGTATCCGCTTGTGAACAATCACCTGCCTGCATCTCTCACCGCCAGCACTGAACGAACGGCGAGTCTTTTCTCCCTGCCAATTGACATGTCATCGCTTGACTGTATTGATCCAAACCTCAGGTGCAAAGTGTGGCAGCCCTGTTTTTTTGTGTTGGGTTTTGGCCCAGGAGGACACCGCTGCTGCATTATCTGTGATTCACAAGAGAGCAAACAGCCTGTGAAAGCTGCAGTTAAAAGAGGAGACAAAACAAAACTCATTTTAACTGTATCGAGCTCTCGGGTCTGTTCAAACACAAGCTGTAGGGATCTGTGGAGGCCGTGCTTAGCATCCTCGCTGCGGTGTTGCCTGCTGACAGCTCCTGTTAAGGGTCTTTTGTGTGGACATGGACACTGAAGACAGGAGGGCTCAGTAACGCACACAAAGAGCCAAACAGGGTCTGCCCACAGCTGCCCAACATCGCCTCTCTGAAGCCCTGCGTTTAACAGCACCGCTCTGCTTGGGTCAGCGGGACTCAAAGAGAACAGATAACCAACTGCCTTTAACCTGACCGGGGCCTTAGTGCTGTCATATGATTAACATCATCTAAAATACAACATTGTCTTTACATTATATATATGATGTGTACTGTGTATATTTGTTATTACACACACATACAGTATATATATTTTATATATCTACGTTTATACATTTCTATATTAATTTTCTTAAATTGTATATTATATATAAATATATTTAATATTTAAACAACATATTTTTCTTAAATATAAACATGCATGTGTTTGTATTTATATATGCATAATACATATACACCGTATACACACATATATTATGTAAATTATATTATGTTATGTTTGACATCACTATAAGGAACTAAATTACTGCACTACTTGCAGTCTGTATTCATAAGTGTTTATTTATTTATTGCACAGTTGTTTTAATCATTGTTTTTTAACTTTTGACAAATCTGTAATTTTAAATTTGTTTAATATTTTTCCATTTCATATTCATAATAAGTCCATTTTACTAATTTCAGTTCAAGCTGAATCTCAAAACATAATAAGTTGAATTATTTGCAACCTCCACGTTTTTTCTTATTCTAAAAACATTGTTAATGGATTGTTAACATTCTTCATATTTTTATTTTAATATTTCAGTCAATAGTATTTTTATTATGTCATTATTTTTAAATAATCCAGTGGTATTTCAATTATTTTTCTGACACGTCTTTGTTGTCTTTGTCAATGATAATGAAGACTATATGAATAAGATGTGCCATGATGATAAACCATTTTAATAAACCCATACTGCTGATGTCAATATTATAGAAAAAAATGGTGACAAAAAATAGTTTTTTCAGATAGTCTAAGAAGAAATTTAATTTTTTGAAAATAAAATTAAACGACAGATTAGAATAAAATACTTCAAAGTCTTCATCCCATGACACATAATCATAATGATAATTAAACCATTTTAATAAAAACATACTGTTAAAAAGTTATGGAGACCAAAAAATTAAAATTTCAGATAAGAAGTGATTTAATGAAGTGAATGATAAAAAAGACACAAGTATTAATTCCTTCATCATTTTAATCATTCAAATGTTTTTAACTTTATTAATGACAAAAATATTACTAAAGTGCATATCAATCAATATCATATCTATCTATCATTCTACGAAACATCTTAATTGATCTAATATATAAATTTGTACTTTTTCAGATACAGACAGCTGCTAATTATTACTTTTCTAATATTTCCTGAATCCCGTTTGTTTTGAACCAACAGCTTATTCATTATTTTCCTTTTAATAAATAAAGGACTTTTAGACCATCTGAAATTCAATATCTACATGGGGCCAAACAGTCTTCACATTGAGCTCCCAATATAAGGGATTTTGGAGACAATTAAAACGTTGATAAAATGAGAAGGTCATTAAGGTCGCAGAGACAGAAAGCTCATTTATTCTGGGTGGAAGTCCGGTGTGCTGGAGATGACAGATGCCGGCAGCTGATTGGCCGGTTCCTGCTCGGATGGGACTCGCTGTCAACAGGTCTCAATTAGGCCAATCAGAATGGAAGGAAGTAGCTCAGATGGGTCACTTTGTTAGTAGCTCTGTTTGTGAAGCTGAGATGAAAAACAAAACACAATCGCTTGTTCTTTCTTCCCTCCGTGTGACCCGTTACTGATTCGGAGGAGGCAAATTGACAAGGGATTTTGTCTTGTTTTGACCCCTGTGTTTCTGACGTACGTTGAAGCCATTGAGTCATTGTTGTTGGTTTTAATGCTGTCGATGATATAAATATTGCCCAGCATTGCATCTGTGAATATGAATAGAGGGTAATGGGTGAGACAATATCCTGCGTTAAATGTGTCATCGAGATCCATTCAGTGACTCCAGACAATAATAGGCGGAATTAATGCTTCTGTAGTTTTGCTGCTTGAAATTACACAGCCGTGGCAGTAAAAAAAGGTTCGATTCCGTCAATTGAATTATTTTTAGTGCATATTTCCAGGTTTTGAAATGGTAATATGGTCACAATGCATTATGCTGCGTTTAATTCTGTCTTTTATTTTCCCCAAAATATATTCAAAATAATATTAACAAAGGAAAAATAACCAAGTGCAACTTTAAAGGGACAGAAATGAAAGTTTTGTGATCATTTACTCTCATTTTATTTCACATTTGTATGCATTTTTTCTTCTGTCGAACACAAAAGAAGATATTTCAGAAAATGTCTGTTCTTCAAAATATCTTTCATTTTTCACAGAAGTAGTTATCCAGGTTTGGGACGACATGAGGGTGAGTAAATGATGATAGACGTTTTATTCTAATTTGACTTTTATTTCAAAGAACACAGTAAGTAGGCTATGGCATTTTATAAAATCATACATTTTCAAACATCCACTAAATATAAAAATGCATAATTGTTTCATCTTCGTATAAAAATGCATAATTGTTTCATCTTCGTATGAAAAAAATGGATTCTGTCTATTGCTTGTTTGTTTAAATGCATGTTTTGATTCTTTTAAATATGTGACCCTCTCTGTAAAAAACAGGCTAAAGTCTAAAAATCTAATTTTGAGATAACGAGCATCAAATTTGATTGCAAGCATTAATTTCACTATGATTTCAATCATTGACATGGCCTTGCTCAGGCAATATTAAAGATACCAAGAATATATTTCACAGAATGTTCTTTAACATATGTACGATGATTTTATGCAGAAGATATTAAATCTAAAAAAAAAAGACTTTAGCTGTGTTTTCACAGAGAGCGTCACATATGAATATGATCACAGTGCATTGATGCTCTTTATGGGATAGTTCACCCAGAAATGAAATTTCTGTCATCGTTTACTTACCCAAACCTGTTCCAAAGCTGTATGCATTTCTTCCAGCTGTTGAACACTAAAGAAGATTATTTGGAATAATGTTGCTGTAACCAAAGAGTTGGCATATCTTCTGAAATATTCTGCTGAAATATCTTATTTTGAAAGAAGATCATACAGGATTGGGTGAGTAAAATATGACAAAATGTTAATTTCTGGGTGAACTAAAATGTACAATTCAGATCAGATGACCTTGCTCTTTACGTAACAAAACATTAGGTAACACTTTAGATTAGGGAACACGTATTCACTAATACATTTCCTTCAATAAACTTCCAATTTGCTGCTTATTGAAGGTAGTTGTTTAGTGAAGTTTAAGTATGGGGTAAGGTTAAGACATTTAAAATATGGTCATGCAGCTTTATAAGTACTAATGAACATCCAATAATATGCATGCTAATAATAGTGCTCCCTAACCTCAAGTGTTACCAAACATTACTTCCAAACCATAGTTCAACTTTAAAACAGCTTTCAGATGGCATGAGGGTCAGACGGGGAACGATTCTGCAATCCAGCCCGTCGTTCTGTGATGTGGGATGTATTTTGTGGCCGTCTGGTTTTTAAAAAGCACAAGCAATATTTTTGTTGAGCTTCTAGTGGAGCATGATGTTGTGAATGGCTTCGAGGGCAGACAGATGCCTGCCTCCCATAGCAAGACCCGGGGGCCGAGGCCAACGAAACCCTTTAGACCGGGCCAAAGACCCTGCTGATGAACCAGAACCCCTTTAACACTTTGATATAGTGAGATAAACACGTAGTGTACAGTATGAGTATGCCACTGGGAATAAAATATGATAAAATAAAGTCTTTTATTTAGACTTTCACTCATTGAAAACCATGAATGTCCCTTGAAGAACATTCCGCATACATGGAAATATTATATTCCATAAAAGTTTCTTTATAGTGGAAAAGCTTTGTTAGATTTTTTAAATATGAATCACGCTAAGAAAAAAATAAAAACTGTAAAATTTACAGTAAAAAACGACAGTGTTGCCCAAAATTTTACTGTAAAAATATGGTAGCAAGATTTACAGTTAAATACCGTTAATTTCATTAACTGGTAAAATGTTAATAAACAAACATATTTGAAGTCTGAAATCTGTTTTGTAACTTTGTAATGCACTGATAACCACCATGTGGTGATGAGAAAGTCATATGATGAACCAAAGCCTGTCACAAGCAGCTTTTAAATATTAACATAATATTAACATTCACACAAACACTAAACACCATCATGGTAACACACATGAAACTCAAATAATGCAAATAAGATTAATTTAACAGCATTAGGTGTTACATACAACCCTAATGTACAAATCTGATAAGAAAAAAATAAGAAGAAACATAGTTATTTCAACAAAAATATAACATTTACAATGTAACGCAGGGAATTCTGGGAATATCAATTTATTGGTTATTCACTGTAAATTATACGCTCTTATTCACGGTATACTACCGTAAAATGATATGTAATATCCAATACAAGTTTTCACCGTGTATAGTAGGGGAATTTACCGTTTACCATTTAACAGGTTTTTACTGTAGGATGTTTACAGTCTTTTACCGTTAAAATCACTGTAATTTTTTTCAGTGATCTGTTCACTGAAAGTTTCTTTGGGAAACCAAACAATGCTATTTTACAGCATCGCTGTGAAGCCCTCGCTTTGGGATCTTTGTTTTTACACGTGAGTTACTTATTGGCTACTTCTTCAGCAGGACATTCTGTTGCTGTATTTTCTCCATTTATCTTGAGCGAGTTTATTATTGCGGGTTTGTGTTGTCTTTAATCGCTGCAAATGCAGAAAAGATATATTCATTTCGTTTTTGGCCTTTAAGCAAGCACAGACCGGGAGAGCTGTTCTCCGTCCAATGTTGACATAAAGTTCAGCACGCTCTCTGTAGAGTGAAACAGAATCGAGGATTTCCCAGCGGCCCCTGCTTCTTTTCCCAGGCTCATTAATCATAAATCCTGCAGGGACCAATCACACAGCACCCTGCTCAGCCGAGACTCCCTGTCATCCCCTCTTCTTGTGTCCACACAGGGTTGCAGGAGCCAATACGGTTCTGCGGCCGTTAGACTGAAGAGAACATCGCGTCTCGACGAGGGGAAAAATTATGAGCTCTTTTGTCAACAATATTAATTACCAGCGGCCTGTGCATAAGGGTCGTGTCCATAAAGATTTCCGAAACATTAAACCTGAGGCATCTTTTGTTACGGGCAGAGCGCACTGGGTGGTGTTACACAACCAAAGAGAAACATATACGATGCCTCTGAGACTCGCCTGAAGCAGTCTGCTTAACTGATTGTATATGGCGCTTCCTTTGGGGAAGTTAACTGAGAGGTTTCTATGCAGACTCCTGGAGAAGTGCTAACTATGGTAAGATTATCACCCGGGCCTTTGGTGTCCTCTTTCGAAGACGTTTATGCGTTGCGATCTGGACCGAGGATAGTAGAAATGAACCACACTGGAAGTACATTACACTTCATTTAACCTCACAATATAGAACAATGTGCCGAATCTGTCAGAGTTTCTCTCGTTAGTCATTGGGACAAATGGCACAATGCTTTCTGGAGGCAATATAGTGAGAAGTACACAGGCAGTCTCACCCTTAAGGTCCTGTTATGGCTAAATTACATACATTATGTTAATTAAAGAGATCTTTTTTCCCAGTTACTGCAAGTCTGTTGCTAAATGTGTGTCATTCTCTGTTTAGATGACTGTAGAAGTCTGTTTCTAGCTCTAGGTGGATAAATGCTGTTTTAGTTTAGTGCTACATTGACACTGAACGTTTTACAAATGTATCTGATATATCAATTTTTATGACTTGCAAATATAAAAATGTGGTTTTCTGAAGTATTCTACATTGTTGTGACAAATTATACTTTGTTACCAAAATAATGTTATTTCATATAAGGAAAAAAAAAATACATTACTATGTAATATACTGTATATATATTTTTTTATGTTTTACATTTACAAAGTATGTTTGGGAGTTACACTATAGGTGTTTATTTTCAGCTGGTTACACTTGATTTAAAAATAATAATATATATATATATATATATATACTTAACATATAATGAAATTATTACCTAGCTATTTTTAAAGCATGTATTAACCTTTGTTAATGTTAGTTAATAATAATAATACAATTGTTCATTGTTTATTCATGTGCAGTAATGTTAACTGATACAACTTTGGAGTGTAGAAATGTATTAGTAAATGTAAACATTGGCTAAGATTAATAAATGCGTTAAAAGTAGTTTTGTTAGTTCAGTGATAATTGTATTAAATAAAGTTGCAATTGTGAGAAATAAAGCCTTTCTTACTCAGAAGTGGAAACAATATTTCATATAGAATCAGTGTGAGGAAAACCTTATAGATGCATTGCTTTTTAATTAAATCACTGTGCTTGTTTTATGCCGAAATTGGCCTTTAA
This sequence comes from Gymnocypris eckloni scoliostomus, assembly GCA_027564155.1. Taxonomy (NCBI): domain Eukaryota; kingdom Metazoa; phylum Chordata; class Actinopteri; order Cypriniformes; family Cyprinidae; genus Gymnocypris; species Gymnocypris eckloni. Next base: position 28,488,328 of record CM050414.1, read on the forward strand.
AGTAGGCCTTAAAGGTGAAATCGGTCCCTTTGAGTGTGTATGCATGCACATGTGCATTCATCTCATCCGTGCATTTGTGTACATGCTAAAATAAGTATATGTGTTGCTTAGGGGGATTGGTGGGAAGTGTTGAATCTTGAAGCTGAATTCCACAATTAAAGAGATGGAGCCTGTTTTAAAAAGGTCTTTGATGACGGGGACAGGGCGTCAAAACAACAGCCTCTCAGAGACCAAACAGTGGCTCTGCCAATCAAACCCTCTTGGAGTCGATGACTCTAGGTGGACGGAATCACTCTCAGAGTGGTGCCTTAAGCGTCTGTCTGTCTTTTGCCTGGAAATAACATAGATGAAGTTCCTTTGCAGTTATAATTATTAAAACATCCTCTACAGTGTAAGTGAGAGTGCTTCTTTCTGCTCTCTTTAACAGAGCGCGGGGGTGTGATTGACATCAGGCCTGATGCTAATAGTTCCCAGCGCTCAGCTGAAGCATGACACAATATGTTTATATTGCACAACCAATGAACCCACCAGCACTGCTCGTCGCACACATATACAACACAACACATGCTGTTTCTGTGATACGTGGATTTGCCGTCTTTGCTTGGCGTTCTCACTTACAAATACACGCGCAAGCATACGCAGGGCCTTGGCGATTTTTGTAACTAAATAAATGAGATCCCTGGGGCACTTTATCCCAGTGATTTATGGTCAGACAAGAACCGTTGAGACAAGGAGTTATGGCCTGTGAATTGCTTGTTTTGGCCGTTCAATAAAAAGCATCTCCTTGTCGGCTACGTTGAGAGGCTGGACTCAAGCACTGCAAAAAAAAACGTCTTAATATGTCATTCAGTCTTGAGTGTTGTTTTATAAATATGTGTATACGTATTTTTATTTCTTAGGTGTATATGTATGTCTTTACAATTGCATAATGTTACATATATCATACGATATATGTAAAACGTTTAACAAGGTTAAAGCATACAGGTTACACATGCATATACATAAAATATATATAAGATATAGACTACCGTATTATATATAATTCAGTATGGCTTGTATGTATGCAGGATCTATAAAGAGATTTATGAATGTTTGTCTAAGTGTATTTTCGAGGGTGTGTATGCGTATGTATATATGAATGGGTTGTATGTGTATGTTGGATACAACACTAGGAAAATCAGCTGCTCTCCATATGGGTGGCCTTTTCCCTTAACCCTCCACCCTCCGTCTTCTCCAGAGCTCCCCAGGAGACTCAGAAAGTCATGCAGTTTCAGCTTGTCCAAGAAATACGCTAAAGAAATGCCACAGGCCACCTCCTCTGGTGTCCGACCGCTCTCATTATAAACAAGCAGACCTCTGTAGTGTCAAATCCAGATTTATTTGCTGAAAGACGGACTGTCACTCTGTTAAAAAGACCAGGTTATAATAGCATGACGTTCTGTGGTTGGTTAAAAGCTGGGTAGTGTTGGTTTGGAGTTGACCTGGCTGTGGATCATCATAGCTTCTCTTCACCAGAAAACCTTCATTTAAAGCTTGACCAAATCTTTGCTGGTTGACTTCTGTAAGAAGCCCGGTGGGACACCAGCACTCCTAGATCCCATAATAAGAAACAACATGTTTAATGTAATGTCTCAAATACTCATGGCCAACTCAACTGAATGTCTTTCAATTTGTCCAAACTGAAACAATGATTTTAGCTGCTTTGAAATGCTAGTTCAACACAGCTCTGTAATCTTTTATGTCATTGAGTTAAATCCACCCAAACCCATTAGTATTGGGATCACTTGACTGGTTTTATTGGCACTGGCTGAAAATGGGCAGAGGATTTGTGGTTCCCAGCATGATTTGCATGGAACTGAATGGGGAGAGTAAATGTTGAAACTAAACGCTGGTTGTTTTTGAGTAAGAGGCATTTTAATGTTTAATGTCCATTTCTGTTGGAATGTAGAGCAACGTTTGATTTGTTGTGTTTCGATTGAGGTTAAGAGTGGAGAGGTTTAGGAATGCATCGAATGTTACTTTATTCAGTGAGTATTTACAATTCAGTTAGTAGAACTCAATACTATAATTAAGTAACGTGTCAAAAGAGTGAAAATCCTGTAATCACTACTAACATATCTCGCTAGCCAATTCTTTTGTGACACAAAGTAGCGGTAATAACAACAGCAGAAAACACGAGCACATGTGTCATGGTGTGCATTTCTAACTATTTACATACACTATCTAAAAATGACAAATAAAAGATAAAGAAGATTTATCTGAAGAAATACCACTTGTTTTCTTTGATTGCATTTAGAATGTCTGGTCTGACCAAGTCCATAAATCACAAGTGCACTGTTATTTATTGATGTATTGCCATTTTATTTCTTTATACTTGAGTACATCTGGAAAAAATCTGTAGTAAACAATAAGTCTTAAATATATATATTCAATGCCTTGGGTAATGTAACTTGTTTCACTGCAAAAAAATGGTTTATCTTACTTGGCATTTGTGTCTTGTTTCTAGTCAAAATATACAAATATTCTTAAATCAAGATACTTTTACTAGATAAACAAAATGGCTAAAGATATTTAGTCCTGTTTCCAGGGGAGAAAAACATAATTAAGTGCATTTTACTTAAACATTTTGCTTAAAAAATGACCTGCCAGTTGAGTAAGTAAAATACTCTTGTTTTAATCATATTTTAATTACCCCACTGCCAGATAATTGTACTTGTTTTAAGCAAAATACACTTAATTTAGTTTTTTTCCCACTGGAAACAGGACTAAATATCTTAAGTCCTTTTGCTTATCCAGTAAAAGTATCTTGATTTAAGAATTGTTAGATATTTGGACAAGAAATAAGACTTAATATTTTTAAGGTAAGTAGTTGCAAACAATTTATTTTAGCTGCATTTAAATAAATAAAAAATAGTTGAATGTTTTTTTGCAGTGTTTCAACGACATTTTAACTGAGAAATACAAAAAAAGACTAAACAACAATTTTTTCTTATTATTTTATTGTTATTTATTTATGTATTATGCAGTGTCGATGTGCCAAATATAGGTCTATAATCTATTCAGATTTTAGTTGTGCAATGCATTTCATAACTGTGATAAACCACTCATGATGTATCGTTATCAACAGAGCGATGTTCCAGCATTACAAGTAACAGTGCACAAGAAGCCGTTTTGATGTTTAAAACTTAACCAAAGACCACCAACACCGCTACACAATGTATTCTCATTGTCATGACGAAGAGGGTGACAATGAAAGATCATCTTCACTTTTTTCCTCCGATGAAGTGAGGCCACCGGTGTATCCAGTTTCACCGCAAATACCTGGAGATGCACAGAATGCACCTCCTATAATATTGAACATCAATATTCATCCGAAGAGTCATCTTACATACCGATAACATGTTTCCGTTCGGCTGTGTTTATTATAGATATAATGAGGGATGGATTCGTGGTTCGCCCCCACACGCATATCTTGGGTGGCGCTAATTCCAAGGTCATGAAACCCAGCTTGGCTTTTCCTCAGTTAGCCTTCATTACATCCAATTATGCTTCAGCTGCCTGTGCACTTTAGCTAGTTGGTGCCGAATGGCGGATACTTTGCCTGCCCTTTCCCTGGCCCTGTGTTATGAAAGTGGAGAGGCTTTCGAGTGGACAGCAGGTGGTCCGAGATCCCTCTTTCTCTCATGCCTAGGCCACGTTCCCACACTGGCATCTCATCAGCTGCACAACAAGTTTATCAAGCCTCCTGTCGGTGAGATGAGTGGCAGTTCAAACAGAGAGCTAAAGGACGCTGGTACACGTAAAGCAACATGCATGAGGTCACTAAGTCTTTGAAAAAGTGCAGATTTCTCCGTAAGGCAAAGCAAATGTATTTATATAGCACATTTCATACACAATGGAAATTCAAAGTGCTTTACATAAAATGCGTTTTATGTTTACACAAAAAAAAATCACAACAAAAAAAAAGCAAGGAATTTAAAAACTTTTAAAATGATTACAAAATGTATTTAAAATGAATTCAAACAGTCAATAATACATCAAATACAGTGCAGTCAGTTTGGACGTAGCACAGTGCTCATTCAGTAAATGCACAGTTAAACAGATGAGTTTTGAGTCTGGGTTTAAAGTGGCTAATGTTTTAGCACATCTGATCTCTTCTGGAAGCTGGTTCCAACTGCGGGCGGCAAAATAGCTACAAGCGGACTCCCCTGGTTTTGTGTGAACCCTTGGTATTTCTACTGATCTGAGCGGTCTGTTAGGTTTATATTCAGTGAGCATATCTGCAATGTCTTTAGGTCCTAGGCCATTGAGTGATTTATGATTGAGTAAAAGTACTTTAAAATCAATCCTAAATGTAACTGGGGACTGGTGGGACTGGTGTTATATGCTCAGATTCTCTGGTTCTAGTCAGAATCCTTCTGTAAGGTCACGTGGCTCAAAGAAGCTTCCTTGGCTGTCGGTTCCTCGCTCTGGGGTTCGCAGCGCAGCCGTCACGGTGCTTAACGTGGCATTGAAGGGAAATTAGCACCAGCTGTGTGACTGACGGGCAGAGCGACCTACAGGAGCTGGGGCTGCACTGTAAAATCTGGCCTGTTCACTGACTAGACTGTACCACGCTCTCTCTTGGGTCCATCCAGGTGTCAAGGATCAGTGCAACACGGCGGAGCCTGGACAGTATTTCATGCTGTGAGAAACATGCTTGAGAGGATGAGATCCAGAAAAGAGGAAGCACAAGACCAAACACGCTGCTGTTATGCTCAGAAGTGGCGTGATTTGGACATTTTGAAACATCAGGTTTATGTTGGCTTCAAAAGCACTCCAATACATTGCATATATATACTATATATGGCCTATATTGGAATTTAATGGCAGCAGTGTTTCTATTAGTAATGTAAAAGACTAATGTTATGCTTTTTTTTTAATAATATTGGAAAGATTAGTGTTAGGTTTTTTTTTTTAAATATGCACTCCTTAAAATATGGGGTCAATTAGATATTTGTGCATTTTTTTGTATTAGTAAATTCATACTTTCATTCAGCACAGATACATACCTTTAATCAAAAGACAATAAAGACTTTTACGTTGTTCTAAAAACACTTATATTAAATATATGCTGATCTTTTGAGAATTGTATTCATCCAAAAATCTGGTTTCCAAGTTTTCCTGTTTTCAACATTGTTAATAATAATAATAATAAAGTTTCTTGAGCATCAAATCAGCATATTTGAATGGTTTCTAAATGATCATGTGACACTTAAGACTGGAGTTATGTTGCTTAAAATTCAGCTTTGCATGACAGAAATAAACATCTCAGGTTACGTATATAACCATGGTTCCCCGAGTGGGGAATGAGACACGTCCCCTAGGGGTCGCTACGGGAACGCCCTCAGCGTGACTCGGTCTGAAGATACATATGTAAAAACACCACCTGTTGGCCGGCGACAGCCCATGACGTCACTACGGCGTGCCACAATATAAGTGCCGCCGGGAGAATACATCATCAGCTTCTTCGCCTGAAGCTTGCGTCCAAGCATGGCTCGAAGCCTAGGGGACGCAGTGTCTCGTTCCCCACTCGGGGAACCATGGTTACATACGTAACCTGAGACATTCCACTTCATGGGAACTCGAACTGCCCCTAGGGGTCGCTACAGGGAATGTTATACCCACTTCGCCATGCTGAGGGGAATGCAAGCCAATTTCTCAAAAAAGGCGAGCACTAAGCCAGCTTTACCCGGCTAAGGGAGTTGCCCTGGGACGGCTGATGGCTGTCAGTGATATTATCCCCTTCGCCAAAGGCCCGAGCTGCATACCCTAGTACTTACCTGTTCTAGGTGCCGGGATTACCGGGCCTAGGGTAGAGCTCAAAGTCTTGGAATCAGAAAAGATTCCTTTAAGGGGATATGGCCAGGCACCTGGCTCACTAGGTCCTGGCCGATCACTCAGGGGTTACCACTTGCTCTCAAGCTTACCGAGGAACTGTCTCAACAGACCTCTTGGTAGCGTACACCTTTCTTTTCCCTTTTTTTTTTTTTTTTGGACCCAACATATATGGGACAGGGAGCGGGGCCCAAGGCACAAGCCGGGCTTTAACCAACTCAAAAAGGGACAGAAGCTGTGCAGAACCCTACCCTTTCGGGATTTCTAGAAAGAACGAGAGTCTTTGATGTGCGGACTTACCACTGAGTGGATTTTAGAAAGTGCCCAAAGTCTCGTGTGCACTTATTAGAAGAACGTTCTATGCCCTGGAGCGGAGAACTACTCATTCCTCGGAGTGAGAGGGAACTCAGACGCTCAAAAGGGAGCGGCAAGCTCATAGATGACCCTCTGGTTGAGGGGAGCAATGCTGGCTCGACCAACAAGGCGGCGACCTATCACAGAGCTCTGGGGCGGAGAAACTCGGACGCTCAGAAGGGAGCGGCATGCTCATAGGTGACCCTCTGGTTGAGGGGAGCAGTGCTAGCTCTACCGACGGCGAGCCCTGGAGAGCGGAGAACTCATTCCTCAGAATGAGAGGAACTCAGCTACCAATGAGGAGCTCTAGAGCGGAGGACTCACTCCTCAGAGTGAGACCTATAACGAGCTCTGGAGAGTGGAGAACTCATTCCTCAGAATGAGAAGGCACTCCGCTGCTCAGAAGGGAGCGGCAAGCCCAACCATGAGCTCTGGAGGCGGGAACTCATTCCTCAGAATGAGAGGGAACTCCCGCTCAGCAGGGAGCGGCATGCTCATAGATAACCCTATATAGTGAGGGGAGCAATGCTAGCTCGACCAGCAAGAGATCACAGAGCTCGGAGGAGCGGAGAACTCATTCCTCAGAATGAGAGGGAAACTCAGACGCTCAGAGGCGGCATGCTCAAAGATGACCCTCTAATGAGGGGAGTAATGCTGGCTCTACCTATAACGAGCTCTGGAGAGCGGAGAACTCATTCCTCAGAATGAGAGGGAACTCAGCCCGCTCAGCAGGGAGCGGCATGCTCATAGATAACCCTCTATAGTGAGGGGAGCAATGCTAGCTCTACCTAAAACGAGCTCGGAGGGCGGGGAACTCATTCCTCAGAATGAGAGGGAACTCCCGCTCAGCAGGGAGCGGCATGCTCATAGATAACCCTCTATAGTGAGGGGAGCAATGCTAGCTCGACCAGCAAGACAGATCACAGAGCTCGGAGGAGCGGAGAACTCATTCCTCAGAATGAGAGGGAAACTCAGACGCTCCGCAGGGAGCGGCATGCTCAAAGATGACCCTCTAATGAGGGGAGCAATGCTAGCTCTACCTATAACGAGCTCTGGAGAGCGGAGAACTCATTCCTCAGAATGAGAAGGAACTCAGACGCTCAGCAGGGAGCGGCATGCTCATAGATAACCCTCTATAGTGAGGAGAGCAATGCTAGCTCGACCAGCACGGAGAGCGACCTATCACAGAGCTCTGAGGAGCGGAGAACTCATTCCTCAGAATGAGAGGGAACTCTGCCGCTCAGAAGGGAGCGGCACTATCACAGAGCTCTGGGGGAGGAGAAACTCGGATGCTCAGAAGGGAGCGGCATGCTCATAGGTGACCCTCTGGTTGAGGGGAGCAGTGCTAGCTCTACCGACGGCGAGCTCTGGAGAGCGGAGAACTCATTCCTCGGAATGAGAGGAACTCAGCTACCAATGAGGAGCTCTAGAGCGGAGAACTCACTCCTCAGAGTGAGACCTATAACGAGCTCTGAGAGTGGAGAACTCATTCCTCAGAATGAGAAGGCACTCCGCCGCTCAGAAAGGAGCAGCCAGCCCAACCATGAGCTCTGGAGGCGGGAACTCATTCCTCAGAATGAGAAGGCACTCCGCCGCTCAGCAGGGAGCGGCATGCTCATAGATAACCCTCTATAGTGAGGGGAGCAATGCTAGCTCGACCAGCAAGGAGAGCGACCTATCACAGAGCTCTGAGGAGCGGAGAACTCATTCCTCAGAATGAGAGGGAACTCAGGCAGCTCCCGCAGGGAGCGGCATGCTCAAAGGTGACCCTCTAATGAGGGGAGCAATGCTAGCTCTACCTATAACGAGCTCTGGAGAGCGGAGAACTCATTCCTCAGAATCAGAAGGAACTCAGACGCTCAGCAGGGAGCGGCATGCTCATAGATAACCCTCTATAGTGAGGGGAGCAATGCTAGCTCGACCAGCAAGGAGAGCGACTTGTCACAGAGCTACTCCGGAGGGCATAGGTGACCCCGGAAAACTCATTCCTCAGAATGAGAGGGCACTCACCTTTTTTTTTTTTTTTGCCTTTGCTTACCCGGAAATTTCCACCTAACCTCGGTCTAGGTGAAGTTTACGGTGGTTACAGGGGAATTAGAGAGGAATGAGAGGGCTTGCCTCTCTCTGACCCGCGCCTTTCTCACCCTAGCCGCAGGGGGGCATGAGTCGCGAGACTAGCCTTCTGAGCCCATCTCTGACCCTCAGACCGAGATGGGCTAGGACCCTGGTTGTTCGGGCTCAGACCTGGATTATATAGAACCTTATCCAGGTCTTCCAGCAGATCAGTCTGAGTACGCCTTAGTGTGCAACCTTGCGACGGTCTGACCTGCTGCTGCATATACCCTGCCATTTAAGCGAGATTCAGGGGCTTAGGTGGCCAGGGGAGCCTTGAGAGAGGATGTCTGCCACAGAGAGATAAGCTGTTTATCATCTCTTGCACAGGGACATCCTCATAGCCATTTTCACACAGTGTCAGCATAACTAGTATGCTGAAACCTATGAATACGAGAAAAATAGCTTTTCACTCCTTCTCAATCTCCACATCGAGATTTTATGAAGAAAGGAAGGCTCACTCGAGCTGGGGTAATTTGGCCAGAAAGATTAATTTTTATGATCCACAACCCCAAAACTCGTTCATATGCAGAGAAGAGCACTAGCCGCTGAATCTGATTATGTCAGAAAGATCGCATCGTCACAATCCAGCAGCTCACTCGCTCGGCCGACGCTGCGGAAAAGGCGGTCCTCTTCTTTCTCAATCATCGCCACATCCAACTGCTAATTTCATTACCTCCGTGCCTCGGCAGCGGTGGGTCCCGAATCGCTGGAAGCAGACGGCTGCCCCTCTTTCCTCGGAAAGGGACAGGACGAGAGCAGAGCTTTACATAGAAAAAGCTCACAGTGCACGAGATTTCCCCTCAAGGACATCGCGGCGTGCTCCTTTGCCCAAACAAAGACGCAAAGATTGTGTGTGTCATCGCGGTGGGTCGATTTTATCCACACACAATCTTAAACGCCTTTGCTAGTGCTCGCCATTTGATAGAGAAAACTGTACTCTTACCAGATGCACGCTTCAAACAAACCAGTCAGTGAAGACGAAAAAGCTGATGATGTATTCTCCGGCGGCACTTATATTGTGGCACGCCGGTAGTGACGTCATGGGCTGTTGCCGGCCAACAGGTGGTGTTTTTACATATGTATCTTCAGACCGAGTCACGCTGAGGGCGTTCCCCGTAGCGACCCCTAGGGGACGCAGTTCGAGTTCCCATGAAGGGGAACTACATTTTACAAAATAAAAATTGGTCAAAGTAGTGTATCCTTGGTGATTTACTCACAGAAGTCATGCATGTGTTGAACAATATGAGGGTGAGTAAATGATGACAGATTTATTCATTTTTGTGTGATCTTTCCCTTTAAACATTCCTTTCAAGAATAAAAAAAATAATGAAGTGAATAATTGTCCTTGTAAATGTGTAGAAAATGTAAAAATAAATAAAATAAAATAGTGATGATCATAATAAACATATTAAAACGTTACTATGCATCACACTTGGAGCAGTGATTTTACATTTGTCTTTAATAGCGAAATCACTCTTGCTCCACATACACCATAAGATGTGTATAAAAGTTAGCTTTAAGCTTTATATTGAGCTGGTTGTGGTTTTTGAGTAGAGCCATGCATGTTTGCAGACTGTGATTCAATGATTTTACCCAGAAAGACATGAATATAGACCTCAAAACAATCCCTGATGGTTTACATAGGAAATTAAAGGCCTCCTGTGACTTCTCAGTCAACGGAGACGGACGCCATAAAGTTCTGTGTACGTCCAGCGCGGTGTGTCCCTTGAGGGGGGGATTCTGCATTTGGATGGTGGGAAGCCTTTCTGCTTAAGACACAGAGAGCAGGAAGCAGCGCAGTATGAGCTTCTCAGATTTGCTCTCTTTGCTTATTTTCTCCTGTCTGCTGGTCAGAGCTTGTAGTTGATGGTGCTGGGGGTCTGACGTCTCTATCCATGTCCATATAAACACACAGAGCCATGAAGACTGAGCCAGACCAAAGTATGCAGCCAGACAGAACAAACACAAAACAAGCGGAAACTAGAAGTGACGAATGGCAGGAATGCTGAAGTTTAGTTCTGAGAAGTTCATTATCCATCCATCCATCCATTTTTCTGTTCGTCATATTGTCTATCCATATATTATACACTCACTGGCCACTTTATTAGGTACACCTGGCTAGTACCGGGTCGGACCCCCTTTTGTCTTCAGAACTGATTTAATTCTTCGTGGCATAGATTCAACAAGGTGTTGGAAACATTCCTCAGAGATTTTGGTCCATATTGTCATGATAGCGTCACACAGTTGCTGCAGATTTGTCGTCTGCACATCCATGATGTGAATCTCTCGTTCCACCACATCCCAAAGGTGCTCTATTGGATTGAGATCTGGTGACTGTGGAGGTCATTTGAGTAAAGTGAACTCATTGTCATGTTCAAGAAACCAGTCTGAGATGATTTGATCTTTGTGACGGTGCATTATCCTGCTGGAAGTACATCAGAAGATGGTACACTGTAGTCATAAAGGGATGGACATGGTCAGCAACAATACTCAGGTAGACTGTGGCGTTTAAACGATGCTCCGTTGGTACTAACTGTGCCAAGAAAATATCCCCCACACCATTACACCACCAGCAGCAGCCTGAACCGTTGAGACAAGGCAGGATGATCCATGCTTTCATGTTCTTTACTCCAGATTCTGACCCTACATCTGAATGTTGCAGAAATCGAGACTCATCAGACCAGGCAACGTTTTTACAATCTTCTATTGTCCAGTTTTGGTGATCCTGTGTGAATTGTAGTCTCCGTGTGCTGTTCTTATCTGACCGGAGCGGCACCCGGTGTGGTCTTCTGCTGCTGGAGCCCATCTGCTTCAGGGTTCGACGTGTTGTGTGTTCAGAGATGGTATTCTGCAGATCTTGGTTGTAACGAGTGGTTATTTGAGTTACTGTTGTCTTTCTATCATCTCTAACCAGTCTGTCCATTCTCCTCTGACCTCTGACATCAACAAGGCATGTTCATCCACACAACTGCCGCTCGCTGGATATTTTCTCTTTTTCAGACCATTCTCTGTAAACCCTAGAGATGGTTGTGTGTGAAAATCCCAGTAGATCAGCAGTTTGTGAAATACTCAGACCAGTCCGTCTGACACCAACAACCATTCCACGTTCAGTCACTTAAATCCCCTTTCTTCCCCGTTCTGATGCTCGGTTTGAACTTCAGCAAGTCGTCTTCAGCACATCTAGACGCCTAAATGCATTGAGTTGCTGTCATGTGATTGACTGATTAGCAATCTGTGTTACCAAGCAATTGAACAGGTGTACCTAATAAAGTGGCCGGTGAGTGTGTATATATATATATATTTATATATATATAAATCTGTCAGTCTAGAATCTGGTTGTTGTTTTATTTTATTTATGGTTCATTTTATGTATTGTTTTATCCAATAACGAGAATGATCATAGGATCGGTTCCTACCTTTCTTTATGTCTTTGATCATTCTCGTTATTTTACTCTGTATAGCGTTATATCTGTAGATATATTGTTAAATCTATCCACCAATCTGTCAATAAGGCCCACGAACCTTCAAGGCTTTTTAAACTTTTTTTCAACACATTCAAGCAAGGGTTTGCCAAACGTTGCATTTCTAGTTAAAAATTGCATTTGAAAATGTTGAAATTCAAATGTATTTGAATGCAGCCTCCTTATGTTCAAATTCAAATTGCAATTCTTGTTTGAATCATAGTTTAAGAACGCATGCATGATGATTTTTCAGATTAAACCCTAAAGGGTCCTGTCCGTCTCCTAACCCTTGTTACATATGTCCTGAAACACTACTCTGTCAGATCGTGTTCGGGGCAAGAAGTCACGAACATCTCTCTTTTGTACAGAACATGCTTGGACATAAAGAGTGTAAGAGAGAGCCGTAGGAGAAAAGAGGAACGCTATCCCTTCTTTCTTCTGTGAAATATTCTATATGTTCAATGACTCTTAACAGTATCAGGTGGAGCTCTAGACTATTTATTATTGTCAAATGACGAGATCAACGAGGCCGCCTCTAAAGGAGCTACAGCCTCATATAGGTTATATTCGCTCGTTACATTAGCTCGTCTGGCTATTACGGTAGATACATCTCTAAATCATCTAGAATGAGATGATGATTCCTGTCATTCAAGTTCACCCTAGTGAAAAATAAATATACTTAGCTATATTTGAAATACATTTATTTCATGCTAAGTATACTACAAATACATTTTTATAGTAATGTACTTAATAAAATGTCATGCAACTGTACTTTAGTGTACTAAACTGGTGCACTTAAAGTCTGCTACACAACTAATTTAGTACTTAATGCACTTTAATTGTGCGCAAGTCCACTTAAAGATATTCTTAGTATATTTGATTGTGCTAAAGTAGAAATATTGCAAGTGTACACTTTAACTATTTTGCATTTAATGACCGATATTATTAAAAGATCATACAATCCTTATCAATAGTGACAGTAAAACACATTTTAGGCTTAATATTAAGAAAAGGGCATTGTGCACAAGTAATATGCCAAGTATTGTTTAATTATAATTTTTATATCAGTAAGTCTTGAGTTATCTCTCAGTAAATATGTTAATAGATTTGAACTATACACTGAAAAAAATATTTATAGAATTTACTAATTTTTTAAGGTAAGTGTTGTTATTTTAGCTAATTTTAAATAAACTAATTCAGTTGACAAACTTTCAATGTGTTTGTTTGATTTATTTAAATGTAGCTAAAATATTTGCAACCCCGTACCTTAAAAAAAGTATATATTTAATGAAATTAAAGTATGAAATAAACATATTTTAACTATACTACTTTTTCTAGGGCATGCGATTATATGTTGACGTTCAGCAGTTATTTACCTGGAACTGTAATTAAATAGTAAGCTGGAACAAATCTATTTCTAAATTGCTAGTCATTATCCTGGCAACATCGTACAAAGAAACACAACTTGCCTGTTCACTACCTGTGCCAGGTCTTAAGAGTGACTCATTTTCTCCTTACACAGCGGTAGACAGATTTATGTTTGTTGGGGAAATCACAGTGTTCTACATGTTGAGCATTAGCTCTCTCTCTGTAAACTAGCCTCTGGTCAGTGTATCAGATTAGCTTGTCCCTGCAGGGCACAAATGAATCATTTTGTCAGAATTCACAGGTGATAAATCGAGTTTTCATTCACATCACCTTCACACATCTTGTATCCTGCGCAGGTGAGGTGAGCACAAGGTTAACGCGGCCAACCGGTGTTAGCCTTGAGCCACATCTAACCATTTGTAGCAACAAGATACCTGCTTTACTCAACATGTGCGTAACGTTCTGATTGTGTGTCTTAGCACAACAAATAGCAACGCGACAAAGGCAAAGTGACAGGATCTTTCACCGGCTGCACATATGAATGCTATCTCCACTGAAATAGCGTTTTGTTGTGTTGCATATGCCAATACTGTTTCATAATTGTCCTCTGATGCCCATTTATTTGTGGTAAATAGTATATTCGTTTCTTTTCTGTGACAAGCAGTGTTAGGGCTCAGTGCCTGGTTGGTGGTGTGAGATTGCTATCACAGGTGATTCATCAGTGACACTGGAAAGGAGGGCAGGTAATTACTCAGCCTCAATGGGACGCTGTGTTATTCGTGCTTTGGGTGAGATGTTTATCTGCGGGTCTTTAGGCACCTGGATAAATGAGCCGGTCGTCAGTGCGCCTGCTTGTTCTGTTCGGTGCAGATCAGATATTTCTAATGTCCATCCAGATACTACATGAGATGTACAGTATCAGAGCAATACAGTGCACCCCAGAGCTACACTGCATTATCATCAACGACACAATAATGAAAATAATAAATGCTCTTTGGCTTTGTTCTCACACAAACATATTAATCTGATATGTTTTTCATAGGACTAAAGCAGCTTTTTACACTTGCAGCAGCTTAAGAGATGTAATAATACGCTGTACGGAAAGAGTGTTACATATGTATTTCATCTAGATGAAAACAACGACTTGAAATCTAGGTCAGCCTGAGTTGCATTTACAAGGTTTAAATTATATAAAATTAATGTTAAACTAATTTAAAACAATCGATGAATGTGTTTTGTATTTAATTTAATTTAATTTAATTTAATTTAATTTTATTTAATTTAATTACATTTCATTTAATTTCATTTAAATTAATTTTATTTAATTTTATTTAATTTTATTTAATTTAATTTAATTTAATTTAATTTAATTTTATTTTATTTTACTGCAAAATCATGCATTTAAAAGATAGTCTAATTTCAAATGATATAAATGTGATTTGGATTGAATTTGTTTTTATTATTTTGTTTTATTGACTGCAAAAAAGTATAATAATAACTATAATAATAATAAACTACAATTTTAAGAAAAATCACATAAACATTTTTATTCTTGATTTCTGTTTGAACACACAATATTGGTTGCTCACTATGTTTTATATGCATCTCAGATGTATTATTTTTCATAAACACATTTAGTTTTATTGGCTCTGGCTTTAGCTATAATTCAAGCGTTTGGTTCTGGATGGTGATATTTTAATGACGTGAATGTGAGACCAGGATCCAAATCGTTATTCCACATGCGTGGCGGTGTGAGATATGAGCTAACACTTGGCTCGCGGGGCTTTACAGTGTTTCATATCTACGTGTCACGCTATGATAGTGTATTTATTTGGCTTGTTGCTCAAGTAGATTAAAGTGCCGATGCCGCCGAGTGTTTTGGTTCCCGTGTCAAAGCCTGAAATGTTGCGAGAAAATGCTTATGGAAACCACAGGACGTTGGGGGGGCTGTCTGATATCATTCAGATCAGTGGTTGTGGTTATTTAATATTTTTGGGGTTTCCACATGCCACTTTCACAGAGCGGTTTATGCTCAATCAAGGGTGCTTTCCTGTTCAGAGCCGGTCTGAATGCTGACCCGGACTTGTTTTTGTATGCTTTTGTCAGATATGTTGTCCCCTCATCCTGCTTTTCCAGTTGATTAAAGTGGATTAATTACACATGAAAGCATGTTTAATCACAGAATCTCAGCTCTGGTAGATCCAGAGATATGGATGATGTTTTTTTACCGGAAAACTTATGCTGGAAATCTCATGATTGTTTTGAGAAATCATATATAGCTGTATGAATGTGTGTGATCTCTGCTAGTTACCCGACATCTTTTGTGGCACTTCCTACAGCATTGTATAGTTTTGACTCATTCATTACACATCTGTTGGCCACCTTAAAGAGACGTGTGCAGAATGATCTGGTATTCAGCATACGCTCATTCATATGCACTATAGGTGCTTACTGTAAGTTGAACTAATTTTACTTTAGAACCGTTACATTGGACAATAAATGGAGACCCAGCACAGAATTAAAATTGTGCATCATACAAATGTAAACAAAAATTATAAAAGGGATAGTTCAAAACAAAATGAAAATTTTACCCTCATGTTGTTCAGTGTATGCATGAGTTTATGTAAAACTTGGATATGGAAACTTGTTCCCTATACAACTAAACTAAAGTTTGTGGAGTGAATTATTGGCTGCGAATAATATGCAATCATCAAAAGACACATTTATGTTATGACATGTTAATAATTATGCATTAACACACACACACACACACCGGCCACTTTATTAGGTACACCTGTTCAATTGCTTGGTAACACAGATTGCTAATCAGTCAATCACATGACAGCAACTCAATGCATTTAGGCGTCTAGATGTGATGAAGACGACTTGCTGAAGGTCAAAGCGAGCATCAGAACGGGGAAGAAAGGGGATTTAAGTGACTCTGAACGTGGAATGGTTGTTGGTGCCAGACGGGCTGATCTGAGATTTCACAAACTGCTGATCTACTGGGATTTTCACACACAACCATCTCTAGGGTTTACAGAGAATGGTCTGAAAAAGAGAAAATATCCAGTGAGCGGCAGTTGTGTGGATGAACATGCCTTGTTGATGTCAGAGGTCAGAGGAGAATGGACAGACTGGTTAGAGATGATAGAAAGACAACAGTAACTCAAATAATCACTCGTTACAACCAACATATGCAGAATACCATCTCTGAACACACAACACATCGAACCCTGAAGCAGATGTGCTCCAGCAGCAGAAGACCACACCGGGTGCCGCTCCTGTCAGATAAGAACAGCACACGGAGGATACAATTCACACCGGATCACCAAAACTGGACAATAGAAGATTGGAAACACGTTGCCTGGTCTGATGAGTCTTGATTTCTGCTGCAACATTCAGATGTAGAGTCAGAATCTGGAGTAAAGAACATGAAAGCATGGATCATCCTTCCTTGTCTCAACGGTTCAGACTGGTGCTGGTGGTGTAATGGTGTCGGGATATTTTCTTGGCACAGTTAGTATCAATTGAGCATCGTTTAAACACCACAGCCTACCTGAGTATTGTTGCTGACCATGTCCATCCCTTTATGACTACAGTGTACCATCTTCTGATGTACTTCCAGCAGGATAATGCAGCACGTCACAAAGCTCAAATCATCTCAGACTGGTTTCTTGAACATAACAATGAGTTCACTTTACTCAAATGTCCTCCACAGTCTCCAGATCTCAATCCAATAGAGCACCTTTGGGATGTGGTGGAACGAGAGATTCACATCATGGACGTGCAGACGACAAATCTGCAGCGACTGTGTGATGCTATCATATTAATATGGACCAAAATCTCTGAGGAATGTTTCCAACACCTTGTTGAATCTATGACACGTAAAATTAAAGCAGTTCTGAAGACAAAGGGGTCCAACCCGGTACTAGCAAGATGTACCTAATAAAGTGACCAGT
This sequence comes from Gymnocypris eckloni scoliostomus, assembly GCA_027564155.1. Classification (NCBI taxonomy): domain Eukaryota; kingdom Metazoa; phylum Chordata; class Actinopteri; order Cypriniformes; family Cyprinidae; genus Gymnocypris; species Gymnocypris eckloni. Next base: position 28,505,465 of record CM050414.1, read on the forward strand.
GTGTGTGTGTGTGTGTGTGTGTGTGTGTGTGTGTGTGTGTGTATATATTTTTTTTTTTACTTTGGATAATTTTGTTCATAGTTTTTCCATGCAAGATTTGTGTCTTTGTTGACATTTGTCTAGTTAAATTAGCTTCTACCAAGTAACCGTTTTATTTGTGCCAAAATACCGCACAGTTTTGACTGGAATCTGAATATTTTCTCCCTTATTCCATTAAAAGGTTGACAAGCTCTGTTTTTGTAAGCTGTTATAACCTATGATTAGCTACATTTTAGCATTGTTTGTGATCTCATGTTCACTTTAGCTGCCCACCCCAGGATGGCATTGCCCCGTTTTTGAAACACTGCTTCACATTAGTCCTTGCATGACGTCTCACCGGGTGTACTAATATAACTGTGCATTAAAATGTCTGGAAATAATTTTAGGCTAGTACTCAATATTTTAATTTCAAATGCCACTCTCTTTGTATCTATTTGAAATGTTCTATGGTATGCACAGTCTTAACCGGCAACAGTTTAACTCTGCGTTATTCTATCCTACCTTTTTTACAAACCCATTAGGGCCCGATAACCACCCGTTAGAGAGGGACCTAAAAGCCCTGTGACCTTTTACCTTGACCTCTGACCTGCAGCCAGCGAGTGGCAGGTCCCCAGGGCAGAAGGAGAGACTCCTGGGTCTTGAGTTACTCAAGCATGTGGATTCATTAACAAATATCTGTCTGTTTGCCCCAGTAATAAGGGGCATTTAAACACACTGAGCAGCCGTGGAATCCCAATGAGTGTAGCTGCCTGTGTCACTCAAACCCAGGTTCATCTGCAGGCCAGACATTTACCTGCTATTGAGCCAGTCTCTCTTCTTAATATAGATCCTCACTGTTAGGATACTGCACTCATCAAATGTCAGGAGTCACTGGATGTGGTGCAGAGGAACAACAACCAAAAAACTGGAGGCTGGGAATGAAAGCATTGAGCAAGTGCACTAGCGCCCTCTTTTGGACGCACTGAATAGTGTTTTATTGTGTTGGAGATGGTTTTCTTCTCAATGCTTTATTTATTCAATGCCACAAGAACAAGAGGTATTACATATTCACATAATACAATTAGCTGGAGATGTAGCAGTGCTAAAGTCACTTGCTGTGATGTAGTGCTATCATGCACATTTATTTGATTTGGATTGTGTTTATGCTGTTGGGTTATGGTAACCTAAAATTAAAACCATTAAAAACATTTTGTTACTTGAAATAAAATGAACATTACCTGAAATTAAATATTTTTATTTTAGCTAGTTGCTAAAGCAGCTTTATTCGTTTTAATTTAAATTAACTTTTATCGGATAAAACCGATAAAACAAATAAATAAACTACTAAAAATGACAAAAACACTGTAATATATGTTAAAATGTAATTTATTCCTGTGATCAAAGCTGAATTTCAGCATCATTACTCGAGTCTTCAGTGTCACATGATCTTCAGAAATCATTATATGCTGATTTTCTGCTCAATAAATATGTATTATTGTTTTCAATGCTGAAAAATGCTGTTTAATATTTAATGATACTGACCCAAAACATTTGAACGCTAGTGAGGGTTTAATTACAGTGAATGCTAAAGGTGATATTTGCCAACCAGGCCTTTGGTAGTTACCACACTGTATAATAATTATGTCTGGTAATCATACATGAGATGATTTTTGTGTATATGTTTGAAATATTCAATGACAGATGAACTGATAGAATTCTGAAAGCCAGATTTATTATTTTATACTGAATTTGAATTAGCTCCAGCCCCCTAAAACTCAAAAATAAACCTTCATGAGAGAAACTGCTGGTTTGGTATTTTTAATTGTGCGCAGGCTTTAACTCTCAGTTCAGTAGAGTTCATCCTCGTCACATTTCTACTGCGCTAATTCTTCTCTGCAGGCGTTACCTAATGAGCCATTTAGTGCTTTATGAACGTGCACCGTGTGAGAAGGGTTGGGTACCGTTTGGATTTTTTTCGATACCGTTGCCAAATCGATACTTTTAAAACGGTACCAGTGCCTGAACTGATACTTATAAGAAATGATAATAATAAAATATAAATAAAAATAACCAATTAATAATTGGATTGGCCATTGGCACTAAACACATGATGTCTTTTTCATTCATACTGGACGCCAGAGGGCACCCTCGCACAAAAATATACAGATCCAGTCACAGAAGCAGCGGAGCTCATGAAGCTCCAGGGATATGGATAAAGGCATTGCTCCAGCTGTAACTGAGTAAACAGAAGATACTAACGTTTCGAATGATATAACAAATACAATAAACACGACTATGACAATGTATAGTGTATCAGTGTTATTTAAGCCATCTCTGGTATTTTCATAATAGTTAAGTATATTTATATTCCATTGCTAATCGATGTATTAGTAGCCCACGGACAGAGCTGATCCTCCCTATACGCAGAATACACAGGCTGTGTAGGCCCCCTTGTTCTTAACGATTATTTCATTTTAGTTTCGTTTTTGAATTTGGCCAGCGACTATGAAAACATGAATGATCATTTATTGTAATGTGGTGCTGTCGCCCTTTCTACATAAAAAAAAGCCAAATCATGTAACGTGAATGTCGTAAAGTCTCTTGCTCGAGACAAAAAATAACGAGTTGAAAGCATAACGAGCCACGGAAGAGACACTGTTTCTCAAGTGCTTTCCGCGAGCGCGATACGAGACGGAGTGAAGCATGGACAAATGAGTTTCATTCATTGGTTCATACCCCAGTCTACACAGTTTTGCGTAGGGTCCCCAGAAGGCTAGGATCGGCTCTGTCTATGGAACACATGTTCTGCCTCATTCTGTGATAGGAAGCTACATCAGATCACAAAAGGATGCATTTAACTGGTGTTGTGGACTGAAAAGGTTATAATGTTCTCTTTTGTTGGACAACAGGGTTACAAACATGAATACAAGATACTTTTAGCTTTAGGCATTTTAATTTAAGCATGTTTAGCTTAGCTCGTTGATGGAAGGCTACCTGCTGCTGTCAGAGCAAGTCCTGCATTCACGCGCTCCTCAGATGCTCTCATTTCCCGAGTTGTGCTTTTAAGTCGTAATGTGAAAACCGCACACTCGCGTTACTACAAAGATTTGTTGGACTTGTATTATTAGAGCTTGAGTTCATGTTCATATTCTCAGTCTGGAAATTATTTTGTGCGCCGTGCATACGAGTGGAGTGTGTGTGTGTGTGTGTGTGTGTGTGTGTGTGTGTGTGTGTGTGTGTGTGTGTGTGTGTGTGTGTGTGTGTGTGTGTGTGTGTGTGTGCATGTGTGTGTGTGTGTGTGGTGTGTGTGTGTGTGTGTGTGTGTGTGTGTGTGTGTGTGTGTGTGTGAGTGAGTGTGGACAAATGAGTGTGTGTGTGTGCGTGGTGTGTGTGTGTGTGTGGTGTGTGTGTGTGTGTGTGTGTGTGTGTGTGTGTGTGTGTGTGTGTGTGTGTGTGTGTGTGTGAGTGTGTGTGAGTGTGTGTTCATGCAGTGAGCGGATGAGGGGGTCCCAGGCCTGAGCCACTGTTTGCCCAGGGCTGGGAGGAAACTAGGCATGGACACTATCTGATCAAGGGCCCCAGTGCCGGGCGCTTTAGGGCCAGGGGCCAGTTAGGGGCGGAAAGGTTGTCAGAAGGAACAGAAAAGGTGAAAACAGGTATTTGTGTTTGCATTGTGATTGAGCCGAAAGATAGAGCCGAGAGAACAAGGTCTTCACTGATTACCGGGAATCTAATTTTACAAGAGCTTTTGGTTTTGGAAGAGTAATTTGATAAGGAAGCCTCTTGATTCCCTGTTAACGCCGGGGCCGTGATGGATGGGAAATGTCGCGCTGGGATACACACTTGGAATCAATCTCCTCTCAGTCTTGCAGGCCAAGCTAAACTAAATATTTCATGTAAAATGTAAAACATGCTTGCTGCCATAAACAGGCTGTGTTTTGAAACACGGGGGAGTCAGACCTGAAAAATGATTTTAACCAAAACTGTAAGCTTCCCCTCGGTGCGACGTTTATTTATGTAGATTGGATAGAGTGGCACATAATTATTCCAGCGCTGCCAAGGTCCTCTTTATTTATTCTGAGTTTCCTCTCGTGCTGAAGTTTGTCTCGTGATACTTCAGCGATGCTTTAACATCTATCTTCAAACTCGGTCCCTTTTCTGTAATCTGATATTCAGACAACTCTCGTTTGTAACCAATTTAAACAAAAAGGAAATTCTCAGAACAAATGACATCCCTCGGGAAAGGTGTAATTCGTTTAACTTTCCTGTTCAGTTTTTCACCATTAATTGTGTATATGTGCTGCGTATGTGTGCGTTTCCACCCAAATCTGTCCTGCAGAGTTGTTTATTGCCCCAGTGGTTCTGGAGACATAATGATATATATGTAAGGATCCTGGATGGAGGAAACTTCTTTATTTATTGACTTATAACTATCTTTAAGATATAATTATTAGATACAGAAGACATAATTATGCTCTCTTTCTCCCCATCTCTCTCTCTCTGTCTCTCTCTCTCTCTCTCTCTCTCTCTCTCTTCCCTCTCTCTCTCTCTCTCTGTCTCTGTCTCTCTCTCTCTCTCTCTCTCTCTCTCTCTCTCAATTCAATTCAATTCAATGTGTGCTTTATTGGCATGACAATTTTTACAGTGTATTGCCAAAGCATAGTGTTTACAGTAAATACAGAACATATTCACATGCAACAAAAACATGCATGCATACATAAAAAAGAAAAGGAAAAAGAAAATGCAAACCAACATTTTAGAATTGCATGAACAATTTAAAATTACATTTGGTGTGTGTGTGTGTGTGTGTGTGTGTGTTTTGTGACATGCATCAATGTATCTTGCTGCTAATAAGATGCAATCTTTCTGCTAATAAGATGCAATAATAAATATAGAATTTGTGTTTTCTTGTTTAATAATTTGAAGTCAGGGCAAAGTGTTTCAAATTTGGGATAAAAAGTGTCTCTAATATGTTGATAGTTGGGGCAGCTGGTGAGGAAGTGTTGCTCGGTCTCCACTTCTCCGTGGGTACAGTACGGGCAGATACGGCTCTCTTTGGGCAGCCAGTGCTGGCGATATCTGCCCGTCTCTATACTCAGAGTGTGGTTGCTCAGTCTGTACCTCGTCATCTGTCGTCTTAGTTTACGGTCTTTCACTGTATTCAGATATTCTGCAGTTGTGTAATCTCTGTTTAGGGCCAAATAACATTCAAGTTTACTTTGTTTTTCTGTTGTTTCTTTCCAATAGGTTAGATACTTTTCTTGTTGTGCTTTTATAATTTGGTTGGGCTGAATTTTGTGGATGGGTGTTTCAGTGTCCTGATGCTGGATGCTGTTAGTCGTGTTAGTTTGTGTTTGCAGCTTCAGGATCATCTGAATCAGGGGACTTCTTTCAGGGTTCACTTCATGGTTTTAGGGCTTTAAGTGGTAAGAGTTGGGGTCGCTCATTTTAGGTGTTTCCAAAATTTGATGGCTCGCTTTCTCAATGCGCATTATTAGAGGGTATTGGCCTAATTCTGCTCTGCATGCATTGTTCGGTGTGTTCCTCTGTACCCCGAGGATGCTCTTACAGAACTCAGCATGCAGGGTTTCTATCGGATTTTTGTCCCATTTTTCAAATTCATGATTTAGGAGAGGACCCCACACTTGTCACGGTTCATTTATCCCATGCTTCCTGCTCGTCTCGTGCTCGTTGTTATGTGTGTGTGTGAGTGTGCGTGTGGGCGTGCCGACGCATCAGCGCTGATCAACGAGCCAGCGATCATCATCTACACCAGCTGCAGCTCATCAGACACCCTATATATTCTCACCACTCTCTCATCTCCTTTGTCAGATCGTTGTTTGTTGTCTATCTCTCTCTCTCTCTCTCTCCCTCCTCTCTCTCGATATCTCTCTCTCTCTCTCCCTCCCTCTCTCTCTCTCTCTCTCTCTCTCTCCCTCCCTCTCTATCTCTCTGTCTCTCCCTCTCTCTCGCTATCTCTCTCTCTCTCTCCCTCCCTCTCTCTCATCTCTCTCTCTCTCTCTCTCCTCCCTCTCTCTCTCTCTCTCTCTCTCTCTCCCTCCCTCTCTATCTCTCTGTCTCTCCCTCTCTCTCGCTATCTCTCTCTCTCTCTCTCTCTCTCTCCTCTCTCTCTCTCCTCCCTCTCTCTCGCTATCTCTCTCTCTCTCTCTCTCTCTCTCTCTCCCCCTCTCTCTCTCTTCCTCTCTCTCTCTCTCTCTCTCTCTCTCTCTCTCTCTCTCTGCGTGTTGCATGTTGGGAGTGTGGGTGAGGAGGACTGAGTGCGCTTCTGAGAGTGATTGCGAAAGCTGGTTTTTCTCCTTCGTTTTCTTTTTCTTCCTTTTTCCCCTCGTTATTCGAGTCCCTACGTTAAAATAAGAAATTGTGCCCGTGTGAATTTAGACCGGGATGGCGTCTATTCCCGGCAAACGCCACCTAATCTATCACTCAGAAATGGGTGCAGGTGTGTACCAGAGCCTGGCGTGACAATAGAGGAGCTACTTGTTGTTGTCGGAGAGCGAGTAGGTTTTGATAATATCGTTTCAGCTTCACGAATGAACAAAGCTGTTGTTGTTTTTTTGAAAACTGAATCGTTGATCAACCAGCTGACTGTGAGTGGAATTTGGGTTAAGGAAAAGTTTGTCCCAGTTACCCCACTATCCGCTCCAGCAACAAAAATCACGATCTCTAATGTACCACCTTTTATTAGTAACGATGTCATCACGAAGAGTTACAGAGATTTGGAAAAATAGCAAGCCCTGTGAGAATGATTCCTTTGGGCTGTAAAAATATCGGCGCTTAAACATGTGATTTCTTTCCGTCAAAGTTTATATGTTTTTGACTTAGCGTACTTTTAGAAGTTTCGTTCGAGTTAATCAAGGAGACAACCTTCGTACATGGTTTATGCAAGTACCGAAAATTTAAAGTGCTTTGAATGGTGACCCTAGGCCACAAAGCGTTTCTTGTGCCCACATAAGGGCGACCAGCGCCGTCTACATCACGTGGAGATGTTAATAATGCAAACCAAGTCCAACAGGATACAGAACAAATGAGAACTGAGACGCAGGAGAAGGCAGCCTCAGAGGAGGTGAGTGATATTCAGTTAAATACCGAGAGTACTGAACAGCGGTTTGCGTTTCTGAGATTGTAACTGATGTGATTGATATGAGTGAAGCTCAGAGAAGTGATGAAGGATTGTGCGAACTCAAAGAAATAAAAGCAGGATCATCTGAAGGAAATATGACTGAGGAGTTAGATGAAATATCCCAATGTACTGATGTTGAGTTGAGAAATGAAGAGCAGTGGTCAGATACATCTGATGTAGCAAGAGAGAGGTTGAAAAGGATATGTATACTCTTGAACAGATCAACTCTTTTTAGATGAAACAAAAGGAAAAGCAGGTGTAGAAGTTGGTGATTTTTCCCAGATCTGGAAAAGTTTGTTGCCTCTGTTGTATGGGCAAGGAAAACAAGTAGCTTTGAAGAGCTTTCACAGCAGAAAAGGTTTCGGTTAAAAAGCACATGACCATTATTAGACAAGGAAAACAAGCAGGAAAGAACGGATGACGAGGGAAAGGTAAGAGAAAAACTTAACCATCATGATGACTGCTAACACTTTTTTTCTCTGTACTTTTTCTTTCTTTCTCTTCCTCTTTATCATGGAGTTTTTGCGGGTGGGATCTCTAAATGTTAATGGGATGAGAGATGGGAGAAAGAATAGATTACTTTCAGAGATTATACATTTAAAGGATATAGGTGTGATTTTGTTACAAGAGACTCACAGTGATCAAAGTAATGAAGCTGAATGGGGCCTATGGTGGGAGGGAGAGCATATCCTTAGTCATGGGTCCAATTTTAGTGCTGGTGTGGCAGTACTTTTTTCCCCTAACGTTAAAGTGAAAATCTTGGCAAAACATGAAGTTGAACCAGGGAGATTACTGATTGTGAGGGCAGAAATTAGTAATCTTATATTACTTTTTGTGAATATCTATGCTCCAAATATAGGTGCAGATAGAATTCGTACATTCAGAAAATTAGAGGATTTTTTAAGACAACAACCTGAAGGAGATCTCACTATCTTAGGGGGAGATTTTAACTGTACCTTGGACTTTACACAGGATAGGAATAGTGAGGAACCTCATGCTCCAAGTGCTTTGTGCTTAGCCAATGTGATTAAAAATCTGAACCTATCTGATGTATGGAGAGAACATAATCTCCTTTCACGTCAATATACATGGGTGAAGATTAGTAATGAGAAGGTATCTGCTGCACGGTTGGATAGACTCTATGTGTCACGTAATATGAGGAATAGAGTTTTAAATTCAACCATTTTCCCCACTTCAATATCTGATCACAAATGTGTTACTATGGAGTGTACTTTAGTAAAAAGAATGCATAAAAGTAATTATTGGCATTTTAATGCTAAATTATTAGAAGATAAGTATTTTTGTGAGAATTTTAATTTTTTTTGGGAGTCCTGGAAGAGTGAGAAGGATCGCTATGAAAATTGTATTCAATGGTGGGAAATCGGGAAGGTACAAATAAGGAATTTTTGTCAACAATATGTATCATATTCATCATTTTGTATAAAAAGGTCAATGGAATGTCTTGAAAAAGAAATTATTGGTGTTGAGCAAAGGTATGATTGTAAATGATTCTGTAAACCTTAAAGATCTATGGACTGAAAACCAACCGGCTGAGCACAATTTTGAATGAGCGAGCTAAAGGAGCTCTTGTGAGAGTCGGTTTTAACAGTAAGAGACATGGATGCTCCTACCTCTTTTTTTAACCTTGAGCGTAAAAGGACAAGCAAAATTGATGTACTGTTTAAAGATTGTAATGGTCGAGACACTTCTGATCAAACAGAGATGCATAAAATTGCGGTGGATTTCTATTCAAGTCTATACGCTTCTGAAAACTGGATGAGCAATGTAGGAATGATCTGCTTTCTGACCTTCCAATCTTAACTCCAAAGCTTAAAGCATTTTTAGAGACTGAACTCACCTATGAAGAAGTCACGGCTGCTGTTATGGGACTCTCTGTAGGTCGTGCACCTGGAATAGATGGACTGTCTGCCGATTTTTATAAGGCCTTCTGGCCTGTTCTTGACATGATTACTTTGAAGTTCTTCAAAGAAGTATTATTGAAAAATCCTCCTACAAGCTTTCAGCGTGCAGTTTTAACGCTGCTCTAAGAAAGGGATTTAACACTTATAAAGAACTGGAGACCTGTGGCAGTGTTGTGCTCAGATTACAAAAATCATTTCCAAATGTTTGGCAAACAGATTAAACAATGTATTACATGTAATCATACATAAGGATCAGTCTTACTGCATAAAAGATAGATCTATTGTAGACAATCTACATTTAGTAAGAGATCTGTATGACTATGCTTTTGATAATAAGATTGAAATGGGTTTTTTAGCATTAGATCAAGAAAAGGCTTTTGATCGGGTGGATCATATTTTTCTACTTGACGCTTTAAAGGCCTTTGGTTTTGGTGACCATTTTATTTCAATGATAAGGTTATTGTATACTGAAGCTACATGTATGATAAAAATGTCTGGTGGCCTAAGTACTCCTGTGAAAGTTCAAAGGGGAATTAGACAGGGTTGTCCCCTTTCGGGCCAACTTTATAGTATAATTATTGAACCTTTGTTATGCAAACTAAGGAAAGTACTAGCAGGTGTACACAGTAAACAAGCAGATGTCCACATGCTGGCACTGGCTCTTAAAAAACAACAAACGCTGCTCATGACAAGCCGGGTGTGCGACTCCAGTCGGGACAGACTCCAGACGTCTGGAGGAGAGTTTAGGCATGTTGGGGAGTAAAGATTTCCATCTGCTGGCATGTTTGGGGTTTGCAAGAGACCAGTTACTGTTGACCAGGCTTGTGCGGCTTTCTGAATTTAATTGAGAGTGATGTTTAACCTTCATGTTCAGGCCATTTTAATAACTCAAAATATACTCAGCACTGAATTACCAGAGTGATGTTTTTCCCAATGTTATAAAAACATCATTTAAACTTTAAAATGCACTTTGGGTTTTTGCTGGATTCAAACTGACCTTAAATAGGAACAGTATTACTCAAATAGATTCCAGGGTGAATCTGAGGGTGCAAAAAAAATCAAAATAAAGAGAAAATCATCTTTAAAGTTGTTCAAATTAAGGTATTAGCAATACATATTACTTAATCAAAAATTCAGTTTTGATATATTTACGGTGGAAATTGACTAAATATCTTCATGGAACATATCCCAATGATTTTTACAATTTTTTATAATTTCTATTTTTTATAATACAATGTATTGTTGGCTATTGCTGCAAATATACCCCAGCGACTTAAGACTGGTTTTGTGCTCCAGGGCCACATATAAATATTTAATATTTGTTGTATTGATTCAGTTATCCTAATAATCAAATTGTATGCCACCCATATACGTAACATAAATTAGCAAATTGTAGCATTTCTTTGAATTCTAATTCAGCATCCAACTTGTGAAAAGAAATAGAAATCATCATTAATCATGTGTTGACTTTCAGGATAGTTTAACTTCTTTGCTTTAAACACACTTCAGTTATAATCAATTCTTACAATAATAGTGACAATAACAAATGTAGTTTCCCCTTTCATTTACTATAGCCATGCAAAGCAGTATGTGTGCTGTTAATGCTTGCTTTTCTGTTTCACAGTTTAATGGAAACTATGTATTTGTTTTTATTTTTAACTGTTGGTTTTGGCACAAAGGTCTGAAATATTGAGGCATGTTGCGTATGCAGACGGCTCACCCTTCACCTCTGTTTTCCCAATCACTCCTATCCTCTAGGTATTGTTGTATGAAATGAAAATGACAAAAAGCACAAAAAATCTTAAATGTCCGAATACACCCATACACTAAGCCCTTCTTAACAGTTCATCGGCCATCACTCAAGCATAGAGGAATTCCTCAAATGAATATCAGTCTTCTCAAAGCATTCTTCAGGACAATGCTATTGACAGTTTTAATAAGCCCCAGTCTTTTATCTGCTGCGAGACTGGCCAATCAGCAGCCGCCTCAGTATTTTTATTCACACACGCTGAGCTTGATTGACAGACCTTGTGGTCAAGTTGCTCATGAATGGAGTGGAGGATAGGACCATCTTCCGCTGGTGGACGGCCCTCATCACTCATCGCAGCCTGGAACAAGGGCACCTGCTGTGGGAAGCCCACCAGCACCTTCCCCTTTGGTGAACAAGATCCACCTGTCGACTGACACGATGAGGGGCTGCGTGAATAGAAGAGTATCAGACTCATCCCCGGAACAATGCTGCAGTCTTATAATTACACCCACATCAGTTTGGTTTCAGATTTAATGATGTGGTTCATTTTTATGGCCAAAAATCACAAATGAGATGCATTAGAGACAGCAGTGAAGACACATGGAGACTGTTGACCTTTCAGATATCCTGAGATAAAAATAAATAAATAAACAGTGATCTTACATGGATTTAGAGAAATAACTTTACTTGAGTATAACTAGATAATTAATTTACAGGCTGCATGAGGCATATTTTATGCTACCTGACAGAACTGTATTGAATCCATGTTTGTGTTTGTTTCTTCTGTTATTTTCTCCTAGGAGATAGACAGATAGATAGATAGATAGATAGACAGACAGATAGATAGATAGATAGATAGATAGATAGATAGATAGATAGATAGATAGATAGATAGATAGATAGATAGATAGATAGATAGATAGATAGATTTAAATTTGTTGTCCCCTCAAAATAACTCAACACACAGCCATTGATGTCTTAACCGCTGTCCACAAAAGTGAGTACACCCCTAAGTGAAAATGTCCAAATTGGGCCCAAAGTGTCAATATTTTGTGTGGCCACCATTATTTTCCAGCACTGCCTTAACCCTCTTGATCATGGAGTTCACCAGAGCTTCACAGGTTGCCACTGGAGTCCTCTTCCACTCCTCCATGATGACATCACAGAGCTGGTGGATGTTAGAGACCTTTCACTCCTCCACCTTCCGTTTGAGGATGACCCACAGATGCTCAATAGGGTTTAGGTCTGGAGACATGCTTGGCCAGTCCATCACCTTTACCCTCAGCTTCTTTAGCAAGGCAGTGGTTGTCTCGGAGGCGTGTTTGGGGTCGTTATCATGTTGGAATACTGCCCTGCGGCCCAGTCTCCAAAAGGAGGGGATCCTGCTCTGCTTCAGTATGTCACAGTACATGTTGGCATTCATGGTTTCCACAATGAACTGCAGCTTCCCAGTGCCAGCAGCACTCATGCAGCCCCAGAACGTGACACTCCCACCACCATACTTGACTGTAGGCAAGACACACTTGTCTTTGTACTCCTCACCTGGTTGCCGCCACACAGGCTTGACACCATCTGACTCAAATAAGTTTATCTTGGTCTCATCAGACTACAGGTCATGATTCCAGTAATCCATGTCCTTAGTCTGCTTGTCTTCAGCAAACTGTTTCCGGGCTTTCTTGTGCATCATCTTTAGAAGAAGCTTTCTTCTGGAGTGACAGTCATGCAGACCAATTTGATGCAGTGTACGGCGTATGGTCTGAGCACTGACAGACTGACCCCCCCCCCCACCTACCCCTTCAACCTCTGCAGCAATGGTGGCAGCACTCATACGTCTATTTCCCAAACACAACCTCTGGATATGACGCTGAGCACGTGCACTCAACTTCTTTGTTTGAGCATGGTGAGGCCTGTTCTGAGTGGAACCTGTCCTGTTAAACCGCTGTATGGTCTCGGCCACCGTGCTGCAGCTCAGTCTCAGGGTCTTGGCAATCTTCTTGAGTCTTAAAACATTATTATTAATATTATCTTTGTTGAAAACAGTTAATCTGCCTAATATTTTTCAGATATTCATGATGAATAGAAGGTTCAAAAGATTTTTCTAAAAATAAATATAAATCTTTTTTAAGACCCTTGCTGACTAAGCATTAATTTCCTTAAAAACTGACATCTTACTGAACTTTTGTAGATTTGAAGTTTTTGTGTACTGAGCTCAACTTTTATTTGTAGAGCACTTTCAAAACCATTAGAATGGACCAAAGTGCCGTTCATAATTAATAAGAATACTAAAATTCATACAAACATAAAATAACAATAAGACATGACAAAAGCCAATCCTTCATAATTCTCCAACACAATTAAACGCCAAAAGCTTGATAAAAAAAAATAGGTCTTCAAGTCCTTTTTAAACATGTCCATGCTTGACGATGATTTTATGGATAACGGTAATACATTCCAGAGTTCAGGAGCCGCAACAGAAAAAGGTTTAAAGGTGTCAGCTAAATGAATATGTTATTGAAGTCATGGCTGTGTTATTTAATTTGCATTGGTAATATTTTGTGTTCGTATGGTTTGTTTTGAAATCAAAGCAGCACCAAAAATGGTCATATGAAGTCATTTTATATTATATTATTAGATTTAGTTTGAATTGCAACACTATTCGGTCTTATTCTTGACCTAATCATAACACATTCAGAGTATTGATATCTTACACCTGGGATTGTTTAATAAGCCGAACAGATCTCTCACTGTTTTCAGCTCACTCATCCACAATGAATGAGATCTGCTCACTGACCAGAATAACTATCTTCTGAACAACAATCATTGTCTAGAATTTAAAATCAGACTGTTTCTTCTACAGCCAGAGTCCAGTGATGTATGGACCGGCTGTCCGTTCTGACGTGATGTTGAAAATGGGTTAAGTGTGAGATACTTCTGGCTCAATCCTGGGCTCAGGGCAGCTGCAGCTCTGTCCAACAGGTTCATCAAATAATACAACACGAGAGGCGAGCTAACGGAGTAAACAGCATCTTTGGGGGAATCTTGTCTTTGTGGTTGCAAACACAATGAGGAGAAACGACTTTACAGTAAAGTGTGCTGGAGTGAGATGGATTGCTTCTTGCAGCGAGACCGTACATCTGGAGCTGGTGCCGTGGATGTGTTGCCATGGTGATGGGGAGAAAGAAATTATGTCTGTTTAGGCACAACACACACATCTGGCGTGAGCTGATAATTGGTACACATGTTTGTCCAATGTACTGAACAAATAAAACCCATCAATTTATTTTTTTCCCAGCAAAGTGACGTTTATGCTGTTTTGACAAAGACCTTGCAGAAGAGTGGGTGCGATCCTGAAATGCACTGGTCTTAATATAAACAGAGCTTTTTACAGAGCTTCACCATAAAAATGATATATGTGTGTGTATACGTATAGATGGATGGGTGGATAGATAGATCGAGTTTTATATAAATAAATTAAGTAACAAACACATATTTATATATATTAAATTATTAAAAATATTATGTATTTATATTTTATATATAGATGCAAATATGTAATAAGATATACAATCTTATATTATATATATAAATAAACATTAAAATAATAAATATTTTACTACATTTATATTACATAAAAACATAAATAAATATAGTGTGTGTGTGTTTACTGTATATATCATATGAGGAATACATTTATATTATATATAAATAAATAAACAAACGTTAAACTAATAAACAGAAAATGTGCTTAAAATATTATAGTTTATATAAAATTCCATATTTGTTATATATATTTGTTAATTTATTTAAATTATATATATATATATATTAGAATGTGATTTATAATTTTTCATTATATATATATATACACACACAGGTCATATAATTAGAATAATTAGAAATAATTAGAAATTTGGGGTTTTCATTAGTTGTCAGTTATAATCATCAAAATTAAAAGAAATAAACACTTGAAATATATCAGTCTGTGTGGAATGAATGTATACATTATACAAGTTTCACTTTTTGAATGGAATTAGTGAAATAAATCAACTTTTTAATGATATTCTAATTATATGACCAGCACCTGTATATACTGTATATACATATATATATATAAACATATTTCATATTATGATTATTTTTATTATTTATTAATTTCTGTATTCCTCTCTACGCTTCATTCTCAGCTAGGCCCGTGTCGAGCAGAGGCCTGGGGCAATGACAGAAACACTGTGTGTTAGCCCGAGGCTGCAGGACAGAGGAGCGCGCGCTGTCGCTTAAAGAGAGATAATAATAATACAAACACAGGGATTAATCACTGTCACAGTGTGGAAGCCAAACACTGGCGTCTTATGATGAGCTATAATACCTGTGCTTTATTACAGCATGGACTCATGCTGTTAGATGCTGAAATATTACTTTAGGCTGCAATATAGCAAAAATATTGATCCTGGCGTGCTTTTAAAATAATGTAAGCGCATATTTTTCATTCCTCTCAGCATTGGTGTTTAGCAAACAGATTGGCGTGAGCATGCTTAAGTTGTATTTCTGTCACACAGGGGCAGTGCATGAATTATTTATCATTTTTATTAAAATGCCCATATTTGAGGCAGGAAATATGTCTGTCGTTTGTGCTACGTCTTCATTTTAGGTCGTTCGTATTATTTCTCTCAGTGTGATCTGAGATTCATTTAAAGCAGCTGCTTTAGCTTCTACAGGTTGTTCATTTATTCCACTGCATTAATACTGCAATGCCGGTGTCTTGTTTGACCGAAGGGCTTGGATATATAGGGAGTGATTGCAGTTGGATCTGATCCACGGCGAGTTGAGCCGACAAATGTGGAGTTTGATTTAAGGGAAAGCAAAACGCTTGTGACTGGGCATGCATTCAGCTATTATTTATCATGGCACGGAGGGGCTTTTTTAATGGATGTGGTTTGTGGGTGTATTGGATAACTGTATGCGCTTGTTGCCCAGTGGTATCGGAGTTTGTCACTAGGGCATCATTGCATGTGAATGGAGCTGCTGCAAAAAGCATGCAATTCCCAACCTGACCACATGGTGGCAGTGTTACATTTTGATTGCTTTCAAATGGATCCACACCTGGGGAAAGCGAGCTGCCCTTTGCTGCCTCGCCAAGTCGATTTTGCTGGAGATTAAGGCTTGGATGTGGACCGAGATGAGCACATAAGGACGAGCGCTGTTCTGTTCGTCTCGGGATCATTTACTCTCTTATCTGTAGCAGGACGTCAGAGCGTAAACGTTGCTTATCGTCCTATGCTGTCTTCAGGCCTAAACACTCACATGATCAACCAACAGATCCTCAGTCATTAAATCTGTGAATAAACAAACAGAGCTGGGTTTGTGTTTCCGTCCGTCCATCTGATGGAGATGCTGTGCGTTGTGACGCAGAAACGTACGTAAAATCACATTAGCAGGCGCCCACAAGCCTCACGCAGGCATTGAATCACAACTGAGACCCGGCGCAGAAAGACTTGAGGCACAGCAGGAGTTTCTTCCTCTCTTTTCTTTGTCTTTCTCTCGCTCTCTCCTCCCTGATGCTTTAGGCTTTGGGCTGAAAATGGCAGACTAGATAAGAAGAAAGTGCTTTCTGTTGTTATCATTGAAAAACACATGCACAAACATGGATCGAGCATCATTCACATGATTATGGTATGTGCAGATAGAGCACTTTTCCCATTATGGAGGCATTGCCATCAGTCTGTGAATCACAGGTGTCTGACGTCTTCTTGTTGCTTAGCAAAACATTAACATTTGGATGAAGATATGTTGGCATGCTCATTCACTGAACATGAACTGAGATGAAAACAGGGTGCAAGTGGAATTTGAATGCAAGTAGACTTAATTTAATTGAAATTCAATACAATTCATATAAATGCATGTCAAAACACCACTTACAGAAATTTGTGTTTGGCTAATATATATGGTATTTGGCTTATTTGGTATATTTTCTATATGCAAGCTGTATTATTTCCTCAGAGCACACAGAAAATACACTCATTTTAAATGCACAATAATCTAGAAAGATGTCTTTTCAAGATAAATGTATGATGTGTAGCTACTTTTATTCAGCATGAAGGCATTAAAGTGACAGTGGAGACATTTATATTGTTTTCTGTTTCAAATTAATGTGTTCTTTTGAACTTTCTATCCATCAAAGAATCCTGAATAAAATGCATTATAAAATATTAAGCAGCCAAAAAAAAAAAAAACACAATATTAAGAAATGGCTGCTGAAAAAAATTACTTTGCATCACATAAATAAATGTATCAACATAGAAAACTGTTATTTTAAAATGAAATAATATTTCAAAATATTACAGTTTTTACTGTATTTATAACCATATAAATGCAGCCTTGGTGAACATCAAACATTACACATTCTTACCAAAACTTTGGAAGTAAGTTAGTTAGTTAGTTAGTTAGTTAGTTAGTTAGTTAGTTAGTTAGTTAGTTAGTTAGTTAGTTATTTGTGTAAGAGTTGAATTTTGAATGTATTCTTATTTGTGATATTTTGACATTTTTAAAACATAAATCTCTGCTTGGGCTGATCATGCTCACATGTAACAACAACTTGTTTCTCCCCAAATACAATAACTTTACTCTTAACATGACTAAATGAATGATACATTGAATCTTTATATTATTATATAAAGTGTGTTACTTGCCATGTTTCACCACGAGCACACATCTTAGACCTTCACAGATTCACGTTAAAGCGATCCAGTCAGATCTATATCACATGCCCTTCTTCTGAACGTGTCACATGATGCGTTTAATACACGCAGGACGGCTTTACGCAACGCTGTACATTGCTTCACGGCATCACATACACATCTCCAGTCAATCCAAGCGAGCACAAGCCTGACTTTTGAAACAAAATCCAATTTCACTGTGAAATGTAATAAAAGCAGCTGGCTCCAGGATATGTTTGTTTGCTCGGAGACCTTACGATTACACTTATTACACTTCAACGTTGAAGCACAGCCTCGAGACAGCGCAGGTTATTTTGATGAATGATGTGAAACCAAATATAAAGGTGACAAAACGAATGACCAAACAAAACACCACCGCGCACGTCACCCTCTTTATGAGGCGCTTTACGAGCCGTAGAGAAGAAATCACTCTCTGACAGAGATTCTCTTCTCTGACAGTAAAGCAAAACATGAGCTTCTTGTGAGCGTTTGGGCCTTAAATGCATCTAACTTAATCTAACTTTTGTCTGGAACTCAAGGCAGGTTGACACAAGCACAGTCGTGAAATACAATTTTAAACGTAAAGGTGCTACAATAGTTTTTTTCTGAAATATCACATATAAAATGTCCCGACAGATAGCACTACAATTGGTGAAAGTGCACTTTTCTCTGTGGCAGTAAAAGCAATAGATTCAGGGGGCTGGCCTAAATTGAACACTATCCTATCAGAAACGATCTGTCTTTTTCCAGGTTTGGTTTGCTGACATGATTTTGGAGGATGAGATGAGATTGATGAGATGTGATATAGACAGAATATGCGTATATGAGAACGTAGAGGTTGAACATCATCTTCTAGTTTATTATTTAGATGGATATGCATGTTTGAGCAAGGGTTAAGAGAGCTGAGAGATGCGGAGATAAGACGAGATAACATGAGATAAAGACATGAGAAAAAAGATGTGATGGCACACTGTAATATAAAGAGAATGCAGAGATCAGATAGTTGAGACAACATGAGATGGCAGGATAATTCAGTAAAAACCGAACAAACTGAGATAATGTGGATAATATTATATAGTATACATGAAAAATGATACAGACAGTAGTAAAGAGAGAGAAAAATGAAATGATAAAAGAGGAGATGAAACACTAAATGTGTGTGTGAGTGATGAGACATCATGAGATGTTTATGTGAGAAACTAACACGCTGAGATAAAGTGGAAATGAGCTGAGATCGTTTAAGACAGTAACTATCTCAAATTATCTCAAAACTGTCTGTGAACTACGGCTCTGTGTATTGGGGGGGGTCATGGGGTAAATTTCATTTTTGGGTGAACTATCCCTTTCAGCAATATATAGTTTTATATAATATGATGTAATTTATACATAAATGATTTAATAATGTAGCAGAAGGAAGTGGGTGAGTACATTTGAACATACATTCAGCCATAAATATGTTAACCAACGATTACAATTTACAAAAAAAAATATTTCTGCCATTTTATAATGAATATAACAGAGCCCCTTTGTCCACAATAGATGCCACAATACAAAACAAAATTATAAATTACAATATTAGACATGACTTCACTGTTCATCACCATGATAATTTCGTGCTAGATAATTGATAGAGATAGAGATAGATAATTGAGACAATAAGTGTACATAAAATATCTGCAGGCTGTGAGAATCTATATGAGACAAGATGACAAACAGAGTAGAGTAAGGCAGAGAGAGAGAATGCCATTATTAAATTAGTTAAGAGACAGTAAGTAACACACGGCTGAGATCATGCAGTTTTGACACACAATGAGACCGAGTCAGTGTAAGACTGCAAAGAAAGAGATGACGTGAATAACAGATTAAGCATGAAAATGATCAGGCCGAGGAAGAAATGAACAGGCTGAGATGCTGTGGTGACAAGATGACACAAGATAAGAGGGCTGAGCAAATGTGGAACCGATCTGAGACAGAATAACACGAGATGGTGTGAATTAGATATTATAGGGTGGAGATAACGTGGTGATGAGAAGACATGATGTGAGATGGAGATGGATGGGTTAAGTTTAAGTGAGACTCTGTAGAGCTTAATCATTCTAATCTCCGGGTAAAGGAAGAATACGTGTATTTAGAAGCAGGTTAGCACCGCTTTGTACTCGTACAGAGCTTGTACAGCGTGAAAAGATGCAGTGATTCAATGTTATGGCAAGTTGCTTAGCAACAAGCATCCAATGGAATGTCTCATATTTACATGCTTTGGACGATTACGGTAACACTGTGTGTGTGTGTGTGTGTGTGTGTGTGTGTGTGTGTGTGTGTGTGTGTGTGTGTGTGTGTGTGTGTGTGTGTGGTGTGTGTGTGTGTGTGGTGTTAAATGGTGTGTGTGTGAGGGCTAAGTGTGTGTGTGTGTGTGTGTGTGTGTGTGTATACATATATAAAAATGTATGTGTGTGTGTGTGTGTGTGTGTGTGTGTGTGTGTGTGTGTGTGTGTGTGTGTGTGTGTGTGTGTGTGTGTGTGTGTGTGTGTGTGCGTGTGTGTGTGTGTGTGTGTGTGTGTGTGTGTGGTGTAAACCGTTGATAAAGTCATAGCCTTTATCTAGCCATGTCAACTGTACTGTGATATTGTGCTTTGTCATATTGTACAGTAGTTTTTTATCATTTTTTATTGTATTGTACAGCACTTTGGATCAACCGGGAGTTGTGTGAAATTTCTCTATAAAGAAAGAAAGAAAGAAAGAGGAAAAGATTCAGAGTTGGAGTCACTGATCTATAATATAAACATGTATAGATTTTAGTGCTGTGCTGTCAAACGATTAATTGCATCCATAATACAAAAAAAATGTGTTTACATAATATATGTGTGTATACTGTGTATATTTATTATGAATATATAAAAAAACACACATACAGCATATATTTTGCAAATATTTACATGTATATATTTATATTCTTATATATTACATCATATATAAATATATTCAATATATAAAGTAACACATTTTTCTTAAATATATGCATGCATGTGTGTGTATTTGTATATACATAATAAACCTACACACTATACACACATATATTATGTAAACAAAAACTTTTATTATGGATCCAATTAATCACGATTAATCGTTTGACAGCACTAATACCTTTATTTATAGAGTAATTTATATATATATCAGTGCTTTGTAGAAAAATGGCAAATGGTGATGGAAAATATGAAATAAAGTAAAGTCCATAAAGCACTGGAATTTTTATAGTAGCCTATATAGAAAATATTTATTTTGTAATCAATGTAGTTGTCAGACGTTGTGTCCCATGTGACCCAGTTTCTCCCTCATGTTGATTGTGTTTAATTTGATTCCAGGTGTGCCTCGTTCTTGCCTGATTGTCCTGTGTTTAAAAGCCCCGGTCCATTCAGGTAGTGTTCGCTTGTTAAACGTCATGTTGTTGTCTCCGTGTGTACTTGTGGTGGATTCTAGGATGTTTGTGGAATTAAAAAAAGCTTATATTTGAAGTATCTCCCTGTTCCATACCCCGGAGAAGTGTGACAGTAATGCGTCCTCGCTGATTGAAATAGACTGTGTAAGTAATTGGCAAGCTGAGATAAAGCGGTAATGAGACAATAATGAGAAATGATGACATGAAATCGAGACTGTGTTTGAGGCGGGGGAAACGTTCATATTAGATGAGGCGCTATAAGATAAGACAACAAGAGAAGAAGTGAAGATACAAGGTGAAGCCAGAGGGTAAAGAAGGGGTAAATAGAGTATTTCCAGTGTATCCGTGTATGTTTCCTTGATTATCTGGTCTCATCTCTGAGTGTAAGTGAGATGCGAGAGCGCTGAAAGAGTCTGGGAGCAGTAAAGCAGGAGAAATGAGGAGAGTGTGGAGCAGATAGAGATGAAAGCTGCTCTCTGTTTGTCAGATGCAGCTCTAATTATGGCTCCTTTAATTAGTGCATCTCAGAGCTGCCTCTCTTGGAAACATGCCACTTTGTGCAGCCCCTTCACCCTCTAACTCTCATCTCTCTCTACCTTTCCTTTGCTTTCCTCTCCCTCGCTTCTCCTTGTGTCTTGACAGCTCATACAATCAAGGCAACTTCAGCTGCTGTAGCCCTTAAGCAAGCGTCTTTGCTCCGAGAGAGAGGGGATGGATATGGAGGAGCAAACCAGAGAATAAATGAAGAAAAAATACATACAGAAATAAATACATGCGTTAATAAATAATGAATGTATAAAATAAATAAATACAATTTTAAAGGAATAAAATGTTTAAAATAATAAATAAAATAAATGCACAAAATCAATGAAGAAAACTATGAATACAAAATAATGATATTAATTATTACAAATATGAAACATATTTTGTTAAGTTATATATTAGGCTATTTGTTTTCCTATTTTTATATATATATATATATATATATATATATATAATTTTTTTTATTTTCTACAGGTCTGGTCCTCCATAGACAGAGAAAATAAATGTACAAAAATACATTTTAGGATTAAATTTAATTAAATATGTGTTTAATTAAAAATTATCATTATCTATCTATCTATCTATTTATTGTATATATACATACTGTGTGTGTAAATAAATACATGCGTTAATAAATAATTATAAAAAATTAATAAATATACAAAATAAATAAAGTTTAAAGGAATAAAATGTGAAAAAATCAATGCAAAAAATCAATTAAGAAAAATATGAGTACAAAATAAATGATATATATATATATTTTAGACACACACACGTACTGGCCACTTTATTAGGTACATCTTGCTAGTACCGGGTTGGACCCCTTTTATCTTCAGAACTGATTAATTCTTCGTGGCATAGATTCAACAAGGTGTTGGAAACATTCCTCAGAGATTTGGTTCATATTGATATGATAGCATCACACAGTTGCTGCAGATTTGTCGTCTGCACATCCATGATGTGAATCTCGTTCCACCACATCCCAAAGGTGCTCTATTGGATTGAGATCTGGTGACTGTGGAGGTCATTTGAGTAAAGTGAACTCATTGTCACGTTCAAGAAACCAGTCTGAGATGATTTGAGCTTTGTGACATGGTGCATTATCCTGCTGGAAGTACATCAGAAGATGGTACACTGTAGTCATAAAGGGATGGACATGGTCAGCAACAATACTCAGGTAGACTGTGTGGCGTTTAAACGATGCTCAATTGGTACTAAGTGTGCCAAGAATATATCCCCCACACCATTACACCACCACCAGCAGCTATCTATCTATATATTCAAGTAGTTCATTCATGCATGCAGGTTTGGTCCTCCATAGATAGAGAGACCCAGAAAAAGAAAGGGGAACTGTGAAAAAGCGAAAGCGAGAAATGAAACACGTCAAGAGGCATGGCATAGGAATGGGTTCTGTGTGCGCAGTTCTGCAGTACACCGAACAAAATAGGATTGATGCCTGGGGGTGTTTGGCAGGAGGTGACGAGGTTGGAGCTGAGCACCATGGTGTTCTCCAGAAGAATTACTGTGCGGCGAGGTGAAGACGTGTGTCAGTGACACTGGGATTCAATCTCCCACAGTATTTACTGTAGCTCCACTCGAGCACAAAGTCCACATCTGAGCGAGCAGTGCACGGTGAGGCGGGGGTTCCTGCTTGATTTCTGATTCTGTTCATGTCCACGATTCTCACTTAGGGAATACTGCAAGATGGTGCATAAATTAACTAAGAGGATATAGTGCGCGCAGAAAGAGAGAAAGAGAAGGACTTTTCTTATCGCACCCCTGTGGCAGGACTCTGTTCAGCTCCTCGGGAAAGTCATTAGCCCCCGAAGACCCCTCAAATTCATTATTTCTCTATCACGCGCTGTTTACAATTCGTCCTCGTGAGAAGAAATGTTAACAGCTCCCGCTAAGCGCTAAGTTAATCGGTGACAGAAAGAACGCAGTGTGCGTCTCGTTTGTGTCACATTTTGTTTATCTCAAATTTGTAGATGCACGAGCCAATTTCTAAAACTCTGCTGTTATTAACTGTTAGTTGTGTTGGTGCCAGACTTCTGGGGGCCCTAAGCAAGACTTGTCGGGGCCCCAAAATACTCCCCAACCTCTTAACCTTATTATTTCAGAGCAGTTTCACTGTCAACAAACAACTGTGAGTTTTGAGAAGTATGTAAAAAACAAAAGAAAAGACAAACCATAGGGCAAATTCAATATACACATAAAATAAACAATTTAGTCTATAATAGCTTACTATACAGAAACCGATTAAAGTAATCAAATGCACAAATAAAGACTTCACCACATACATTAAACATAAATTGATTCACAACAAAGTTCTGAACAATATTCAGTGAAGAGCAGTAATAATTCTCTTCTTTTGTTGTTTGATTAACAGATGATGACAGACAGCAGCAGGTTTATACAGAATACACAGATCTAATATAATGACTAGCGTTAGATCAGACTACTTTTCAACGGTTTATGTTCACTTAAGACATAACTGACTGTGTTTAGTGAAAACTCACCAAGATGGGCCTTTTATCACATATGCAAAGCACAAAGTACCTATATTTGTCCGTGTTTCACTCCGTCTCTAATCGAAAGCGTTTGAGAAACACAGCTCGGTGTGCTTTTAACTCGTGTTTTAGTATCGAGCTGAAACGGCACGGAGACTGTGTTCACCGTTACATGATTTGACTGATCTGGATGTTACGTAGAAAGGGTGACAGCACACTGCATTAAAGGAGCATTATGTTTTCATAACCGCTGGCCAAAATCAAGTCAATTATTTAAAATTAAATGATCTTTGAGAGGAAGGGGAGCCCTGGTGTTTCAGAGCCCTACGCAACATGCGTATTTTGCGTATCCACCCGTAAGAAAAAGTGATTTGGACGTAGAAGATCTTGATGAAGATGTTTATTGCATCATAGCGGTGAGAAAATACTTGTAATACCTTGGGTTCAACGGAGTCAGAATGAACCCAGAACAGTCTAATTTATAACCTTTTATACTTTTGCAGTTTACTACCCGTCATGTAAATGCAGTTGCTCCTGTCGTAACAGCTGTAGTCAGTATGCTAATTATGTTAATTAAGTATGTTAATTCAGTTCTGACACCCCTTTGTCTGAGGTAGTTCTCGGTGTCCCACACCGTTCCCATTCTATAATTAGTCACATTTGCTCAGTATGTGATCATCCCAAATGCTGCCGAAACAACATATAACTGTTGACTTTCTTCTTCTCTATAATAATTAAGCCACTTTGGGAAATGAGCATGATCAAATATACTGTGGAGTGGAAGCTGGGTCGAGGCAGACTAAAGATTCTTACACTCCTTATTTTTCCCGTAAGAGCGGTCATTTGTACATTTTATGTGTCTCATCTGCGTCCAGCTATTTTGAGCTGTGCAAAACAGCTCTTTTTGCTGCTTGATATTGCAAACTGGTGTGTCTTACCATATTATTTTAATGTATTATCTTAATTATGAACACACTGGCTTGTAGTGCACACAATTGTACTGTTTACTGCACTTTGTTATCCTTCTCGTTATTTCTCTACGGCAGCCAATGAACCGTAAATCTCACACATTCACAGAAAACGTCTTTCTTCCGTGTTGAAGAATAAGGTGGATCGGGAGGATCGGCTCTGACCTGTGGGGGGGGGGGACGCTCCCCTTAAGGACTGTGTCATCTTTCTGTGAAACAAAAGTTAAATGTGTTCAGACAAGTTATCATAGTTTTTATGACAATGATTAATTATAAACCGAGAATGAAAAATGTCCATGTTTCATGTTATTAGATTAATAACAAAAATTACATTTGTACCCAGGGGGCATTTTGGTAGGTGGGGTAAAGTACCCCCCAGTCTGAAAAAGCAATTTGCGTTATACATTTACAGCACAATCAGAGTACAGGCCATTTTAGCTTAAAAGTAAAAAGAATATAATCAATATGTATTTTTTACATTTAGTTAGCTGATGCTAACTGGCTAGCTAACTACCTACCGGATGCTATGTTTTTTTATTTTATTTTATATGAAGCCCAATTTTATTTAACAAACTAGAATACATTTAAAGGAAAAACAAAGGATTTGATGTTCAGAACAGAGTAGCCTAACTACAGTAATTAAGCCATGGAGGAGTTTTACCATGACTAGGTTTGAACAAAAAATATTTAAAAAATATATAATTATATTTTTCTTAACACGTGCTCCTTATCTACAGGTCTTACTAATCTCATTTTTTTCTAATCACTAATCTAATTTATTATATTATTTTAAGTAGGCTACTGTAGCGGCACCATGGTAGAGATAAATATGATATCAGATTGATTGATCGATAGAGCAGCATTCCTGCAGCGCTACTATATAACACTGAATGTGATTCATTGATTCTTCTTTAAAGTTATATCGTTATTCCAGTAGAGGGCGTCTCGCGATTGTCTTTAGTCATTGAATCATTAATTCAAACTGAATTTATAGAAATAAAAAAAATAACAAAACAAGTGATAATAAACTTCCCTACTAGGCAGGCGACAAACACTATATGAAAAGTGTAAAGTCACATAAAGCATTAAAAGAACCCGGATGCATGTGTGATTTCGGGTTCATATGAACAATTATACGCCAAACAAGTCCTTCATTCAACCGATTCTTTCAAAAACACTGATTCATTCATGAACATTATTATTGTTTGGATATGTCTAGAAAATGATGCTATTGTTTGTTTGTTTGCATCTGCTTTACTTGGCGGAGCAAAAACAGAGAAAGTATCTGGCAATATTTTATCAAAAATATAAGTTGCTCAATATTAACAACTTGTTTACTAAAATGTTGAATATGAGGATTAGTACACTCACAATCAAAATTCAGCTCGACTGTGTTTACCTGCGTCCTGTTGTATAAATACATAAAGATTTATATACTCCACAGATGCAGTTCATATTACATAAGCAGACGGGGAACAGGATATGGATATTTTAAGCTAAGAGGCTGTGGGGCATTTCAGTGAAACTATGTCCTCATTGTTCCGTTGTCATGATATCATTTCTCTGTGCCTTTGTCACATGACCTTGGCCAAAGGAAATGATGCAATAGTAGCCTACAGTGTGTTGAGGCAGTATACAAAGGGCAAATGATGCAGCATGTACTGGTGTGATATATAAACTGTGTGTGTGTGTGTGTGTGTGCGCGTCTGTGTGTGTGTGTGTGTGTGTGTGTGTGTGTGTGTGTGTGTGTGTGTGTGTGTCTGTCTGTGTGTGTGTGCACTTGTGTGTGTGTGTGTGTGTGTGTGTCTGTGTCTGTGTGTGTGTGTGTGTGTGTGTGTGTGTGTGTGTGTGTGTGTGTGTGTGTGTGTCTGTGTCTGTGTGTGTGTGTGTGTGTGTGTGTGTGTGTGTGTGTGTGTGTGTGTGTGTGTCTGTGTGTGTGTGTGTGTGTGTGTGTGTGTATGTGTGTGTGTGTGTGTGTGTGTGTCTCTGTGTCTGTGTCTGTGTGTGTGTGTGTCTGTGTCTGTGTGCATGTCTAAACATGAATGGATGTATATTTTAAACAAGGAAATATCTAGCACATCCTTCACTATAATGCACCGTGGGAAAGAACAACTGACCCGGGGTGTGAACATAGGACTTTCTTCCAATACACCTACACACTGAGCACTTTTAGAGGACAGTAGTTGAAATAACAGCTTTGAACTCCCCACAGTACTTTTGTTCTGTATCTCAGTTGAAATTAAAACATGTCAGTTGTCTTTATTTGGGGCTAAAAAGTGACGATATTGTTTACAGTCTAATGTTGAGGCGATGTAATGGCCATCAGTTTCCTATTCTGAACAAATCTAAGGGAATGTGTGTGTTATGTAAGTGTTTGTAAGAGTATGATCAAGGGGAATTGTAATGTATGGTCACTGTATACATGTACACACACATAGTGTATACATACATATAGTGTACATAAATTACCATGGCATTATTGCTTTGCTGCAGGGTATTGCTAGTTTATACACTGAGGATCTGCTTTGGGTTTTTTCTCTATTTTTCTTTATATGACGTTTGAAGGAGTTTTTATTACATTATGCTTCTAGCTTTTCAAATGTTTTGTAAATGTTCTAAATATAGCGTTTTGAGATTGTCGTTAATTTTTTGCAGTATTATGAGGAGCAGATTTTGAGAGCAACATTTACAGCACCAGCCACCACCATATGGTTTAGTTATGTGCCAGAAATTAATTTAGAATACCTTTAATTTCCTGCATTTGAAATTAATTAATTCATTAATTGGAATGCATTTTGGGTTTGAATTTAAGGAAGTAGAATTACGTGCAAAGAACACTTCCATGATATATAAGCAAAGCCTTGAAAAAAATATTCAAATAGAAAGTAGTTATATTAAATAGTAAAAATATTTCACAATATTACTGCTTTTGCTGCATTTTGAATCAAATAAATGCATTAAAAAGATTTCTTTAAAAACAATAACAATCTGTTCAGAAACTTTTGACTGGTAGTGTATACATCTTCAAAACAATAACCACACGCAACATAACCATATAGAAAACTGCAAACAAAAACATAATTATACGTGCCTTGATTTAGAGCCATAAAGCACATACACAAAAGAACTCTGTACATAACACATGCTCAGTGCTGACGCGTCCTCTGCTCATCTGCACAAGTGTTTTTGAGATTCTCCTCACACACACACACACACACACACACACACACACGCGCTCTGACTCTGAAGTCCCAACACACACACGCGGGCAACATAAAAAGGCACATGCACCGTAATTGAGAAACATGAAAGAGAGGATTGTGATCTGGCTCAGGAAGAAATGGAGGATTAATTAGATATTCTTCTCCAGCTATATATATATAGGTGGGTCTTTTTGAGCATTGTTGGCTGGTAGAGCCGTAAGTATGAATTCTAATTAAGAAAAACGGATGAGACTGTTGCCTGCCCTAGAAACGCTTCATCTGTATGAGCTCACATGGACCAGAAAGGGGGTAATAATGATTCCATGGCAGCTCAGGACATCCTGCAGGAGGAGTCGCCTGCGGTGGACAAAAGAGATGGAAGAAGAAGAAAGGAGCAGAAGAGAAGAGACTTTATTGCTGGTTAGTGCTGTAAAGCAACCACAAATTCAATGTGGACCATTTCAATTGTTTGGGGGGGAATAGTGCAGTGTGTATTATAAATGATTTATTTGTGCACATCTTTATTTTATAATTGATATGTCCCTGTGATCTTTAATTAAAAACATGAACATCACCATTCTTGTAATGACATCTATTTTTGGAGCAATAATTCATCTTCTCCAACAACCTGTCTCTCACACCAGACTGCGGAAACTAAAAGACAATGATTCAGTTCATTCCTAAAGCACAACATATAAAGTCTCTGGCTGTCTGTATTGTTTTCTTGTTCAAGAGGCAGTTTCATTCAGATATATGTGACCCTGGAGCACAAAACCAGTCATAAGGGTCTTTGTTTTTAAATTGGGGTATGAATAAATAAGCTTTCCATTGATGTATGGTTTGTTAGGATAGGAGAATATCTGGCTGAAATACAACTATCTGGAATCTGGAGATGCAAAAAAATAATCTAAATATTGAAAAAATTGTCTAAATGAAGTAGCGATGCTAATTAATCATCAAAAATTAAGTTCAGATATATTTACGGTAGGCAATTTACAAATTATCTTCAAGGAACATGCTTTACTTAATATCCTAATGATTTTTGGCATAAAATAAAAAAGTGATAATTTTGACCCATACAATGTATTGTTGACTATTGCTACAAATATACCTGTGCTGCTTATGACTAGTTTTGTGCTGCAGGGACACAAATACAACAGTAGAGAAGAAAAGATGACCGCTATTTCTGTTTCACGGCGATTTCAAATGGTATATCTGTTGGACCAGCAAAAGCCATCTTGTTCACCAGCAAATCTCATTAATGCTGATTGCCTGAATGAGTTTTTATTTTTGTGATGGTTAAGCTATTTAAAAAACCTTGCATGCTGGGTAAAAAAGCTTAAACCAAATTAAAGCTGCAATCACATTAGCAAAACTAAGACAACGTTTTGTGCAGTGATGCATGACACACCACTTACTTCCAAAAGAAGCGAGAGTTGTATCGGTAAACATGTTCACATGTGAAAGTTGAACAAACTTGAATCTAGTCAAGTCTTTTGTATAGCCTCATGCATAACTCCAGATTGCACACTTTTCATTTCACCTTCAGGATTTTGTAAATGTTACCGCTGCCTAAAGGCCCCTTCAGGCAAAATTGAAAAACTAATGGGTATGTCATTTTGGAAAAAAACAGGCCAAAATTAAGTTTGTTTGCAGCTCGTTTCAGGAGTTTGAAGCAGCTTGCCAGAGCCAACTTTCCAGAAAAGTTTGATTACATACTAGGTGTGTTTTGGGCTACCTGGTCTCATGGCAGTTACGTACCTGGGTGCACGTTTTAGCGAGACCAATAACTACATATTACTGCAGTTTCCAAAAGAAACAAACACTAGAGGCAGTGAAACTATTACTCATTTCACACAAATTTACAGCGCTTTTGATTAATAACAATTAATGCACAATTAAATTTTGCACAATTACTTCAAACAATATTAATATGCTGGGAGATTTGAAAACTGATGCTTTTGAATGTTTAGCATTCGCACATATCCAGCCTCGTATCTATGGGTTTTCATAGACGGTAAGTTTGTCCGGTAGTTCACGAAATACGGAGATGTACTTAGGAGTCGAGGAGCTCCGGTTCGAATTCGAAAAGCAGTTCAAATCTGCGTATGAGGAAGTTAAAATCGCACGGTTGCATCAACAAATATGTTTTTATATCAGTTTTGCATTTGTTAACACTATCGGTAGGTTTAGGGTTGGGTTTGGTGTAGGGAATATTTCCAACATGATAGAGCATTAACTTTTAGGGACAGACCCCAGATATTTGAATTCTGAACCGCCGCTATATGTACCTGTAGCAAGGTAATAAAAACACAGCAATATGTACCTATATCTACATAATGTGTGTCTGTGTGCGTGTGCGTGTGCGCGTGTGTGTGTGTCTCTGTGCGTGTCTGTGTGCGTGTGTGTGTCTCTGTGTCTGTGTGTGTGTGTGTGTGTGTGTGTGTGTGTGTGTGTGTGTGTGTGTGTGTGTGTGTGTGCGTCTGTGTGTGTGTGTGTGTCTCTGTGTCTGTGTGTGTGTGTCTGTGTCTGTGTGCATGTCTAAACATGAATGGATGTATATTTTAAACAAGGAAATATCTAGCACATCCTTCACTATAATGCATTGTGGGAAGAGCAACTGACCCGGGGTGTGAACATAGGACTTTCTTCCAATACACCTACACACTGAGCACTTTTAGAGGACAGTAGTTGAAATAACATTTCCAACATGATAGAGCATTAACTTTTAGGGACAGACCCCAGATATTTGAATTCTGAACCGCCGCTATATGTACCTGTAGCAAGGTAATAAAAACACAGCAATATGTACCTATATCTACATAATGAAAATGTGCCAGGGTTCATGTATTTTACCAGTGTTTTAGCACCACTCAGTGGACATTTCTCTTTGAAACTGCGGTGAAACGTGCAGTAAAGTACGTAAAACGGTGTCGCACAGAAAGTGCACGTATTTTTACGAGACCAGGTTGATTGTGGGCCTTCACTCTCTTTGACATGGAAATCTTCTTTATTCAGCATTGGAGTACACTGCTGCAAAGCAATTTCGACCTTCTTTTAAACCCTAAATGAAAAAGAAGAAAAAAAATTGCCATGAGTATATCAGGCCTTAAAGTGGCGAGCTATTATTCAAGACTTCCCTTTCTTTCTTTCTTTCTTGCTTTTTATTTGACAAAACAATGTAGTGCATACACTTAATTCGTCAAGGATAACACAATAAAGTTTAAAATAAAACTTATTTCCATTGTGGTCCTTGATGTAAAGCACAATCTCCATCTCCACTCCCGGTAACAGATACACTGACACTACATTTAAATACAAAAATTACAATAAAATTCCACATTTACAAAACTTTACAGTCACGAATAACCATATACATAATACAAATTCAACAAAACAGCCTACTTAAAAGCCAACTTTTAATTTTTAAACTAAAACTGACCATACTTGAAATATCTTTAATATCCAGAGGTAGTTTATTCCACAAAAGACTGATTTATTAGCCTCATCTGTTATGGTTTCAGAACAGTTTTAGGCACTTGTCAGCTGATTAGACCAGCTAAACACCAGCTTAGCCAGACTGAGAGACCAGCTAGACTAGCTTAGACCTATTTTAGGCAGGTTCAAGCAGGCTAGCGAGGACACATTCAAATACATCATGGTCTTTTCGTCAGGAAACACATTTGGTCCAGTCCTCCTGGTTGTGGTAGACAGCAGTGATGAGAGGAGATGAGAACATCAAAGTGCATCAGTAATGCTGAGGTTAGTTTGCTTAATTACTACTGAGTGGAGAGCATGAGAAATGAGTCATTACACTGTGCAGTTGAAGAGACAATAATAACCTCTTCAGTATTCACCGTGATTACCGAAGCTCTCCCGACGAGAGTGAACCTGACTCTCCTTCTGTTCAAAACAGTGGCATTTGTCCCGCTGTCCCTGCCTCTTCAGTTTTACATCTCACACAGATCGAACACCTCCAATGCACACATGCATCTGCATGCTCTGTGATACACACACGCACACGCACAAACCCAATCAAACTCGGTCCAATCGCTACTCTGTCTTTCTCCCGGTGGACTGGTCCTCTAGTGACCTGTTCAGTGCATTTACAGGGCCTTGTGATCGTGTGCATGTGTGCTCATGCAGGAGAGAGAGCGAGCGTTGCAGGCCGATCCCGAAGGGAGCAGGTTCAGAGTGGGGTATGAGCGTGATGAATTAGTCTGCTGCTGGATGGTAGGCGAGAGCAGTTCATCTTCTTCATCTGACCTTGAGCTTATGAGCAGTAATAAAGCATCGCCCAAGCACTTCTGGAACGGCTCCGCTCAATAGCACACGGTTATCATTTCGCTTTAATTCCCTCCATTTTGATTGCAAAGGAAATCAATTAAAGCACCTCTGCAGATGTTTTCTACGTTTATGCTACAATTTGTTGTTCAGTGCACAGTTTTAATTTTGCCCGCAAGTGTTAAACGTCTGTAGTTTTGTTCGCCGTAATTAGCTGCTGTGGAGGCTAAAGGTTGAACGCTGTATTGAATTCATTGCACTTGCTTGAAGTAACAGGCTCTAGTTTGTTCATTATAATCATTGTGATGTGGAGGAACACAATTTGTACTTCTTTTTTACAGGTCTATAGAAAGGATTGTGCCACTGTTTAACATTAGCATCTCTCAAACAAGCCAGCAAACTCACTTATGCTGAAAAAGTGCCTAGTCTTGATGAGCTGTTTCAGCTGGTGCCCATCATAAATGAGTAAAGCCATATTTCTGGTATGATTTGGACTCTTTTGTGCTGTTTTAGCATGGCTACATGTGACAGGCTACTCAACCTGCAACAATGAGCATCTTATCCAGCCGGTTCCAATAACAGCAGGAATTGAGATAGCAAACACAATGCAGAATTGCAGTTGAAATTGGAATTTAAATAAATAAAATTAAAATCAATTGAATTGGACCATGTAAAAGAACACTCAATCAATAAGTCAAGTCACCTTTATTTATATAAACAATATAAATTGTAACAAAGCACTGCACAATATCAAAATAGGCAAATTGTGTCAATAATGTAAAATGACAAGATTTAACACACAATTATCAGCTGAAGGCATTTCATTATTGAATTTAGTAATGGCATTGTCCAGCTCAGTTCAGTTTAAAAAATATCTGTGCAATCAAGTCGATGATTGTGCTGCAAGTGAAGTGTCCCCAACTAAACAAGCCAGAGGAACCCAAACTCCATCGGTGACAGAATGGAGAAAAAAACCTTGGGAGAAACCAGGCTCAGTCGGGGGGGCAGTTCCCCTCCGGATGTTATGAATCTGGTTGCCACTCACCACATCTCTTACACCACACTACAGCTGCACATCACCCATGGACTGCATCTCCCATCATTCACTGCACTCACACATTTCCATCCACCATTACACCAATCACACAGCTGTCACCAATCACTCATTAACCCTGATTGTCTCACCACACCTGCACCTCATTCACACACACACATATAAGCAGCACACTTCCATGCAAAGTCTTGTTCTTGCCCCGGCTGACATTTCTGAGCTTTATTCATCCTGCTATTTGTTATCTCTGTGTTTGACCCCGGACTGCCCGACCTTGGAACTCTGAACCTGTGCCTGTGACCCCGACTTCTGCCTGGTATGGTTTACGTCTCTGCCCTGCCTCTGATATTCCTGTTTTTGCCCGCTGACCTTTGCCTGTTTGATTCTGTCCATTAAACATCTTACTGCACATGGATCCACACGCCTTTGACCAGTCATTACACCGGCCAGACGAAACAGTAGTTTGTTCCAACTGCAGCAAAGTCAGAGTGTAAGTGGTCCACTGGTTCCAGGGGTCTTTCCCCGATGGATGTCTAGGTGACGAGGTCCTCACTGGAGATCTGTCTCTGGGGCTCATCTATGTGTCCTAGACTCCGCTGACGGTCAGGGCTGTAGAGGTTGTCTCCAGGTGCTGATCCTCCATTTATGGCAAAATACCTGTTACATTTATTCTACCTGTTATTCCAATTCAACTTCCTACAGTTCTAATTCACAGTCATCTGTTGAAAGAAGGCCAGTTCTGTTCGAAATGTTGTCCAACCCTAAATAATAGCCAAAAAGGTCTTAGGAATGCAAAACAAATGTTGTTGCCTTGATAATGCAAGAGTTAAGATACAGTACCAGTGTTCATGTGGCTCAGTGGTTAGAGCATTGTGTTAGCAGCGCAAAGGTTGTGGGTTCGATTCCCAGGGAACACACGTACTGACAAAAATGTATATCCTGAATGCACTGTAAGTCGCTTTGGATAAAAGTGTCTGCTAAATGTAAATGTAGTACCAGATGAAAATAGCGCCCATGTTATGGAAGATGAAATATTAATTGTAATATTAACTTGTTATTACTTTGCTCAAATAACACACTTGGCCAGAGAAACTGGTGGCTATGCAAAAAACAAATGGCCAATCTTGAGCAGCAACTGGCTTCCTACAGTGCATCCTGAACCAGTTAACCTCCAGTGATTGGTATGTGATGAATGTTATCTCATTAGTCATTTGTACAGAATGTGCAGGTCTAGATGTTACAGTTTTTTGTGTTTAAATATTATAAACATACATTATCAACATATTGACAGCATATAAAATGCAAACAAACTTATGGATAAATATAGAATCGAATATTCATGCACTGAATAAGTTGGTTTTATTTTACTTAATCAATGAGAAAGATTAAATATGTTCACTTCCATCATGTTTATTTAACTAACTTTATACGTATAGTTATTAACTATGACTATAGTTTGCTAGCTTTAATAACTATACTATATTGAGTAAATATTAATTATAACTTGAAATTATAGAATTAATTCTGCTTTGTATGATTTCTGGTGCCACATTCGACTTCCAAGCCCACACTTTAAAATGCATGCAGCTCTTTCTGGTTCTGGAATCTGATTGGCCGAGAGGAGTGTGATATTCTGACAGAACTCCAACCGTTTCAATCACTTCACTTGCCATATTTCTCACAGCGGCCAGTGTCAATGCGGACGCCCAAATCCACTTTAATTTATATAATAATACTGTTTGTGTGTCATGGAATGTAGTTTTAAGAGGTTTTTTAGGCAGGAATGTACTTGTTGAGATTTCAAATATGCATTTTGTTAATAAAGATGGCGTCTATTTGAACATTTGCTTCATATATATATATATATATATATATATATACATAAAACATAATGTCACACATAAAAGTTATTGATATGTTGTATGTTTCATATTGTGTGTATGGTAACACTTTAGAATAGGGAAAACGTATTCATTATTAACTACGACCTTTCCCTTAATAAATAACTAATTTGCTGCGTATTAATAGTTAGTAAGGTAGTTGTTAAGTTAATGTATTGGGCATATCTAACATACACACACACACACACACACACACACACAATATGAAACATACAACATATCAAAAACTTTAAAATATATAAACTCAAAATATGTCTGCACACATTTTAATAATATGAACAAATTTGCACTAAAGCTGTGTAAATATACTTTTTATGATTTACATCCCATCAGAATGTGCTTGTTGTACAGTTCAACATACAATACATTCAAAGATACAGAAATGAAAATTTAACATTACAAAAACCAGTAACACTTTATTTTAGGGTCTCTTAACTTCTTGCTTATTAGCATGAATATTACTAGAATATTAGCCATTTATTACTACTAATTAAGCACATATTAATTACTTATTCTGCATGACCTTATTCTACATCCCTAATCCTGTCCAATACCTAAACTTAACAACTACCTACTAATAAAACTGGGAATTTATTGAGGGAAAAGTCATAGTTAATAGTGAATAAGTGTTCCCTATTCTAAAGTGTTACCCTACCTATGAATGATAATGTGTTCAAGCTGTAAATTAAAAGTGTCAAATTAGACACGGCCCTGATCTGCTTTTTTCTGACCCATCAGTATAAAATCTGCTCCTTCCACATCACTAAAGCAGGGAACAAAATCATTTTTATTTCTGCTAAATACCTCTTTATAGTGTCTGTTAAAGGGTTAAGAGCTGGTTTTGTCCCTTCCTCAATCAATGAATCAATGAGCCCTTGTGAAGGATATTCGTCTGATAAAGTGGCCAGGCGTAACAGCACAGTGTTTGTTTGCGTTCGGTTGTCTTTGTGCATCTGTGTAAGCACCTGTTCACAATGACACACTTTCTGAACATAGCTGAGGACGAATGTCTCTACAGAGAGTTGTGCTTTGGCCCCGTTCAGCAAACGACCTGTCAAATCCAGCCGTAACGCCTCAGATTAACTAGCTCTCCTTTCGTTTTGTTGTCTTTGTAGATTCTGTGAAGTGGAACGCTCCAGAATAAAACTGCTAGCGAGGCATCTCCTGTGATTTCAGCCTGGACGTTCTCAGAGAGAAACAACAGAGGCGAGATGTTTCAAACACGTGTATTTAAGGTTTCTTGTATGCCACACAAGCCCCTGGTTGTGGCACAGGAATAGATATCCGTATCCGTGTATCCGTGTTCGTGATGACAAGTATGTGTGGGTGTGTGTGTGTGTGTATGCAAAGCATCAATGTCTGCCCAGGTGAGACCTTGACTGAGAAGAGAGCAGACAGAAACACATCACGTCCAAGACTGGCACAAGACTGCCAAAGGTTTAGCAACAGTGCCTACACACACACACACACACACACACACACACTCAGGGAGAGGCAAAATGTCAGCAATGCTCTTGGGCAAATGTGACATGAGACAGTGTGTCACAGTATCTACACAAGTTGTCACACCATTTCTGGGTTTGTGACTGTAAATCTGTGTGTGAGTGATTTTTGTATCTGTAGGTGTGCTTTTTGTGTCAATATATGTGTGTTTCTGCATCTTAATGTGTGCATGAGTGATTTGTGCATTTATGCATGTGTCATGGTGGGCTGTCTGTGGGATTGTGCATGTAAATGTGTGGGGTTTTGTTTAGTTTTGTGTGTGCGCTGATGTTCGAGTGTGGTTTATAAGGTTAGTTCAACAGCTTAAGTGATGACACCAGGTCAGTAGCTGCGGTCTAAGAGATGTTAGAAGGTCTAGAGTGAGAGAAGACTTGAATATTGATGTGTGTGTGTGTGTGTGAGAGAGAGAGAGAGAGAGAGAGAGAGAGAGAGAGAGAGAGACAGAGAGATGGGGAGAGAGAGAGAGAGAGAGAGAGAGAGAGAGAGAGAGAGAGAGAGAGGGAGAGAGAGAGGGAGAGAGAGAGAGAGAGAGAGAGAGAGAGAGAGAGAGAGAGAGAGGGAGAGAGAGAGAGAGAGAGAGGGAGGAGAGAGAGAGAGAGAGAGAGAGAGAGAGAGAGAGAGAGAGAGAGAGAGAGAGAGGAGAGAGAGAGAGGGAGAGAGAGGGAGGGAGAGAGAGAGAGAGAGGGAGAGAGAGAGAGAGAGAGAGAGAGAGAGAGAGAGAGAGAGAGAGAGAGAGAGAGAGAGAGAGAGAGAGAGAGGAGAGAGAGAGAGAGGAGAGAGAGAGAGAGAGATGGCCAAAGGAACAATTTCTTCCTTTTTCCTGTCTTGGTAAATGGGTTTTTCACATTTGAAATTGCTAACCAGAATTTTCATAGTGTTCCTGGGTTATCTTGTTCCCTGGTTCACACTGTTCTTGCTTTACTCTGCTTAGTATCTTTCGTTCTTTTTTTTTTTTCCAGGTTTTGAGATTGCACCCTGTACTTTTGTAAACCCTTGGCTAAAATATTGTATTTGGGCATTTATGAGGTTAATAACATTCTTTGGACAAGTACAGCATGCCATGAGCACATTAAGTTTTCTGAAACATACTGCATATTCACACTTTTCACACATTTAATTTAATGCATTTGCTGACACTTCAACATTTAATTGTTTCTCCAAGATACTGAAACCAAACACAGTGTTTGAGCGTTTGTGTGACTGTCCAAAATGCATACATTTTAAATGTGACCCTGGACGACAAAACCAGTCATAAGTGTCAATTTCTCAAAATTGAGATTTATAAATCATCTGGAAGCTGAATCTTTCCAATGATGTATGGTTTATTATGATAGGACAATATTTGGCTGAGATACAACTATTTTATAATCTGGAATCTGAGGATGCAAAAAAATCTAAATATTGAGAAAATCACCTTTAAAGTTGTCCAAATGAAGTTTTTAGCAATGTATATTACTAATCAAATATTACAGTCTTTCTCTGTCGCTTTAGTGCATTTCTCAGATCAGAAATGACATTTTCAAAACTACTTGTTGGAGCCATTATTTATTTTGTTATTTAGGTTATAGGAGTGCTAAAATATTTTTTGATATATAAATTTTTTTGTGACTTTTATTTTGATAGACAGTGAGAAGGCAGTGAAGTTAAAGATGGCCGCTTCTCACCTTTTTATCTAGAGAACAAAGAAGCACCTTCTAGGCATATAAGTTCTTTAAGGCTATTTGCTTTGCTATTTTCCTTTTGATTATTTGATCTTGAGTTTGTATCCTTTCAACCCTGCTCTAACCTTTGTATGGATTACTGGAATCCATTTTGGAAAATCATTTGTTTGATCCATCTATCCTGCCCTGCTCACGCCTTTCCGTCCTGCTCATCTCCTCCTTATAAGGTACAACAACTCAAGTTTAGTTAGATAGTCGTTCAAAGAGTGTCGGCGAAGTATGTTGGTGGCTGCTTAAAATTTGACAATACACTACTTGTTCAACCTCCACATCATCGAGTCACTTGTGCACATCATAAAAGCAGTTTCTCATTCTTTTGAACAAGTTGAGATTGCTTTGTTACATTCATGCAACTGATTATGTACATTTGTTTGAGATTTCCTACATTTTCAGTTGCTAATATCATGTTGCTCAAAATGCATTATATAGTTCTCTGTGCAGTAATCTTATCAAAACATCTAGACATTAGTCATCAAGTCATTAAAGGCAAAATGGTTGATCTAGTTGTTATAAACGGGCAAGCATATTGTCTACACATTTCTATTAGACGTTTTGTATATTTACCATGAATTGTGCAAGTGAATATTGACTTTCACGAATGGAGAGAATATGTGACCCTCTCTGGCTAAAGTATCAAAATCGAATTCTGAGATAACGAGCATCAAAGTTGGATTTCAACCATTAATTTCACTATAATTTCAGTTTTGACATGCTCTTACTCAGTCAATATTAAAGACATGAAGGTTACATTTTCACAGAATGTTATTTACCTTATGAAGGATGATTTTATATAGAAAATCACAAAAAAAATTGATTATAGCTGGGATTTCACAGAGAGGGTCACATATAGATCAACCAATTATAAACCAAATCTCTGAAATAGCTCAAAGGTGCATCTCATGAACCTTCAGTTGGAAAGCATATAGACAGAGGACAACATAAGAGTTACAAATTCTGACAGTGGATGAACATCCAGAAAACGATCAGGGTCCACAGCCGAGAGAAAGAAGAGGAGTAAGGATGTGTGGACGTGTACAGAGACAAAACAGAGGAAGAGGCAGAAGAGACCAAGGACAGAGGCGCATATCAGATGAAATAAGGGCCACTATAGTGGACCATGTTCTCAATCATGGCTTACAATGACTGAAGGGTGCAGCTAAATATTGGGAGATCCTCAATAATTCAAACATTTTAAAACAGTTTCTTTTTAATTAATATCCCCCATACAGTAATGTGTATATTTGTACTTTTGAGACGGATATATGGCATACATAAGAAGTGCAGCCTTCTGCATTTCAATACAGTGACTGAGATCCAAACTGTTGCCATAATGTACATCTGATAATACTAACAGAGTGCAGTGTTATACTGACAACACGACTAAGCACTTTGACTATCTTGTTTGTGAACAAGGACTTTTCATCTTGATGGCACTGATATGTTCATTTACATAAATACTTACTTTTGAGAGATGAACTGAACATTTTGAGAAAGTTACAGGCTTTTGCAGGTCATCTATTGTGTGGTGCTGTTTGTACAAATTGTTTTGAGAAATGCTTATACTTCTGTGTAAATATTAACATGACAGAAATGCACCAGCGACCGAGACTGAATACAGACAGGAAATTTACAAAATATCTTCACGGAACGTGATCTTTACATAATATCCTAATAATTTTTGGTATTAAAGAATAAAATGTATAATCAAGACAAACTTTTAGCTTGACAAACATTGTTTAAAATAAAAAATTTTTTTAAAAATACAATTTTAATTTATAGATAGACAGATAGATACTCTAGTCATCAGTGTCTTCAAGGTTTTTTATTTTATCAATGTTGCTTGAAAGTGGGGTATGTATTTTTTGGGGCCCAGAACCAAAACAAACTTATAGCCAATCAGCAGTAAGGGGCATGTCTACTCATGATAGGAGGATAGAGCGCTCATCAGTGCACATGACAGACATTAGCCGAGCCGAGCGACGACAGAGAGATAGAGATGGCGGATAAAAAAAACAAAAGAGGAAAACATCTGTGGAACAAAAGAAGGCCTACAGCTTGTCTACACTGGACACCTACTAAAGTCTGTCTACACTGGATGCAAGAAAGCGACCGCTGAAAATCATTTGAAATTTGTGTCAATATGTCATAATTAAATCACGGCAGCAGTTTACTGTTATAATGAGTGCATTAGTATTTTGCTGGCGTCCAGTGTAGACACGGTGTCATGATAAGGTGAGAAGTAGAAGTAGGTGTAAATACCGGATCAGTTTTCCAGCGCTGGAGAGAACTCAAGGAGCGGGAAGGCCTGTGATCGGACGCAGAGGTTGCTTTGGTTCTTCTCGATAGGTGAGTAACATTGGTTTTGCTTTGTTTCACAGAACTAATCGTTGCCTGGGTTGTGTATGTATGTGTGGGGGGGAGCTATGAAAATAGGGGCGAGACTCTTTTGGGGTAGAGGAGTGTTTGTTTTGGTGATTTGAAATATTAACATCGGCTACTAGAAATCACTTACCCCACCTTTAATATTTTTTGTGAAAAGTATGCCATATTTTTCAGGATTGTTTGAATAGAAAGTAAAAAAAAAAAAACATTTAGTTATTTAGTTAGTTAGTAACCTCAGAAATCTATTTTCTATCACTCTTTATCAATGTAATGCATCCTTGATGAATACAAGTATTAATGTATCTCAAAAGTGTGTTATTGTGTTCCAAAATGTGCCAGACTGCAGTTCACAAAAGCACAACGTTAACAATATCACTGTTGCCACAAGCAGCACTGTTGTTGCATTAACATAAACTCATCTTTTTCTATGAGTGCTTATCTTTTTAGGTCATCTACTGTCATGTCAGAGCAACAGATTACCATGACTCTTGCTGGACAAGTTTGCTAAACTTTCAACATGTTGTTTGTAGCAAGCAACTTCAATAATAACACTTCCAGGCATAGATATTCAAAGATAAGTCAATCAAAGTTATGCAAAAATGGGTTGGTCATGCATTCACATATGCTTCTGGCCTGAATCTATACTCCTAAGAAAAGGGGACAAATGAAATCAGATACTGTCTCACCGCTTTGGCTAAATTGTTGGAGAAGAATACTGATACAGTCTCCGCTCTGAACCACTTGATCAAGTGCACTTTCCTCCGAGCGAAAGCACTCCGTCTCACTCCTGTACTGAGTTCATGTGATGTATTCTAGCCGTATGTAGATAATTTAATGTATTCAGAGTGATCCTGGCAGATGAGGGTTAGCTGGTGTTTTACAGCGAAGAGAAAGCGGTGGGAGAAGAATGAGGACGCACCATGCTGAAGGTTTTGAAGGGGTAAAAGATTTCGGCTGATGTCACCGAAGACGACTAGGCTTTAAAGAAGCGTGAATAAATAAAAGTGTTTGGTTGCTTTATCCCGTACCCTTGTGAAATCATTCTTTCTCTCTCTCCCTCAGTCTGTCTCTCTGTCTTTTTCTCTCTCATTGGCTATGAGTAGGCCTTTAAATATTAATCTTATTAATATTTCACTCATATCTAATAAAAGCTTCTCTCTTCGTTAACGAGGTGACTGGGGGAGACATTGATCAAGTTTTCTGTTTCATGGCATGAATTTTCTCTCTCTCGCCCTTTCTCCCCTCCGTCTGAACGCGTGGCGTTTAGTTAATGTAGCGATGGTGGCAAGCTCTCAGCACGCCGAGTCTAATTCAACTTCTGCCCAATTACAGCAAGTGTGTTCCTCTAAGAGCGCACTCACTGCTTTTATTCTCTTAAAAGTGTCAAGTTTAAGTTCAGTCGCACACGCACTTGAGTTGAAAAGGAAAAAACACCGAATGAGATGGGAGAAAAAATATTTCTTTCTGGCTAAATGTCACTTGCTTCTCCAGTCTACTGCATCTGAGGCTTTATGTTTTAGGTCAAATCAAGTCAAGTTGATTTATTTGTATAGTACTATTGACAATATGCATAGCGGTCTTAACAGAAAGTCATACTGTTATGTCAGTAATATCTTAGTGCTTTGACATAGAGGAAGTTTTCGGGTTGGGTGATATATATAACCAATGATACAAGTGATCTTTCGAATATTTGATCTAGCTTCAGTTTACTGTATGTACAGTGCTGTCTAGCACATATATCAGTGTCGCTGTATAAATACATAAATAAATAAGAACATATATAAATAAAGGCAGAAAATGTGCTCACCCTCAGGCCATGCACGATGTAGATGAGTTTGACTCTTCATCGGAGCAGATTTAGAGGCATTTCTTTGCATTGC
Source organism: Gymnocypris eckloni scoliostomus (assembly GCA_027564155.1). Taxonomy (NCBI): domain Eukaryota; kingdom Metazoa; phylum Chordata; class Actinopteri; order Cypriniformes; family Cyprinidae; genus Gymnocypris; species Gymnocypris eckloni. The sequence goes on from CM050414.1 coordinate 28,548,388, forward strand.
ATCAGTGTCTCAGCAATAGATGCTCTGCAGTGAATGGGTGCCGTCAGAATGAGAGTCCAAACAGCTGATAAAAACATCACAATAATCCACATCACTACAGTCCATCAGTTAACATCTTGTGCAGTGAAAAGTTGTGCATTTGAAACAAATAAATGCATTATTAAGACGTGTTTAACTTCAAACTATTGCTTCCGTCTAAGGGGGTGTTTACACAACACCATTTTCAACTAAAAAACTCAGATTTGTGTGTGGTTTGGCCATTCGTTTACACCACAATGGCGTTTTAGCGGCCTAAAAAAATCCACAAATTTTAAAACAGTTCAAAGTGCAAGTTTTTGAAAATAACACCATTATTGAAAACAGTGACATCATGTGCATATGTATTACATATTCAGTGCATGTTTCTTTACATATTGCCAATTACTGCATGCATAACACTGTCTTTGTGGTTCCATTTGAACAGGGATCATTTTGACAATTTTGTCACCTGTAGGCAAAACTTTCAACAATGCAAAGACAAAAAATGTTTTTAGTACAATCGTTGTTGTGTAAACGTCATAAATACGAGTGCTCTATCCTTATCTAATATCTGTCCACTTTCTTCAGTCATTAAAGGGACAGTGTTGAGAGATATAAGGTATTGCTTTAGTTTTAATTAGTATCATCTCCGATTTCAGGCAGAATTACTATAACTTGATGGTGAAAGATAAATATACTAGAATGCATTTAAAAAATAAATACATTTATTTCATACTAAGTCTACTATACATGCATTTACATGTTTATGCACTTTAAAAATACCCTGCAATTGTACTTTTGGTATACTAACCTTAAGTCTGCTAAATGTATGCTTAATGCACTTCAATTGTGTAGAAGTAGTGCTTAAGTTCAACTAAAGATAAAGTATATTTGATTGTGCTAAAGCGGAAATATTTCAAGTGTACACTTTAAATAGTGTGCCTTTAAAGACGATATTATTCAAAAATCATACATTCCTCATCAATTATGGAATTAAAACACATTTTAGGCTTAATGTTAAGAAATATGCTTTGTCCACAAGCACATATTTTTACATCTGTAAGTTTCAAGTGATTCAAAATCAATAAAAATTATGGGTTAAAATTATAATTTTTTCTTTTATGCCAAAAATCATTAGGATATTAAGTAAAGATCATGTTCCATGAAGATATTTAGTAAATTTCATACCGTAAATATATTAAAACATATTTTTGATTAGTAATATGCATTGCTAAGAACTTCATTTGGACAACTTTAAAGATGATTTTCTTAATATTTAGATTTTTTGCACCCTCAGATTCCAGATTTACAAATATTGTCCGATCATAACAAACCATACATCAATGGAAACATTATTTATTCAGCTTTCAGATCATGTTATAGACACTTATGAAGCACTTTTATATTGCAGTATAAAGGTCTTTTGTATATATTTATCTATACTGAAGGCTTACTGTGGGGAAAATCATGGTAAAGATTTTGGTTGAAAATGACTTATGCCTCTAAGCAAACAGGGAGCTGCTAGAAAGTTTACGCATATATTGGTGGCACAAGATGTTCCTGAATATGCGCTGGTTCGTGTCCTGTGTGTTTGTATACACTCCAATAGTTTAACAGGTCTGTTTGGGCTTTTCCAGCCAGAGCCGGAGACAAACTGTTCCCAGACTGATGCACTAAAGCCCATGTCTCCTATTTGTTCTCCCCTGGGGATGGATGGGGGTTCGGACGAAGACATGGATGAAAGGAAGGTCAAGATGCACTTCTGATGTAGAAGCCTGCTGCTCATACATTGAGCTCTTATTGAATCTGACAGTGTAAGATCAATACCTCCCTCCACGTGAATGGCGTTCGCACACATAGTCACGCTGTTTCGCATCCTGGAAGGGCTCATAAAGTGCCAGGCTAGGCACTTTTATTATGACGTTAATTAGCCGACTCTCCGGTGAGGCCTGTGATGGAGAGAGTAACTCCGTCAGCACTTCGCCGAGCGCGTTACGGTACGCGAGGTGGTTTCTTTCAGGTCCTGTAGGTCAGGCTGAAACACGGGGATCTGTATAATCCAGCTCTTAGGTTTTAATTGCCACAGATTGGATTAGCGTGTCGTACTTTGGCTCGGTGAGACGAGCTGTGATCCATGTTAATAGGGTGGAGGAGATCGGATCAAGAAAGTTCACGCCGCTAGATCTCGTGATACGGCTCGGAGTGTGCTGTTTGAATCCCCTTGACTTGCTACTGATATCATTAGCAGGACAAATCTTCGACGCTGAATGTTGTTGCATTATTTGATAGACTTAAATATCTTTATTGTGTAATGCAAATGCATTCAAGTAAAATAAAATTGCCAGCATTACTCATCCACATGACGCATTTTGAAAAATCTTTTGTTGGCCCTTTGCTACACAGATAAAAAAAATATATACTGAAGCTTTTAAGCAAAAAAAGCACACACAAGTTTGATAGTTCACATGACTCATGCACATCTGACAGTACATTTGTGTGAGAAACAGATCGACTGATAATCTTCCCCTCCAGCGGGTTGTTGTGAGACTGGCTTTGAGAAAAGTTCAACTGATTTATTCAAAAGCTCTGAGATAATTATTTGTTCATCAATGAAACATCCTGAATTCTGTCATGAGCTCTGATAAACGAGTAACTTTTTCCCCCCAGACATTTATTATAAATATTTGTTATTGTTATATATGTATATGTATATATATGTATGTATATATGTATATATATATATGTAATATATATATATATATATAAGATTTTTCAATAAACATTACAGTTCAAAAGTTTAGTATTTATGTCATATATATATATATGATATATATATATATATATATATATATTGTATATGTATATATATATATATATATATATATATATATATATATGTATATATATATATATATATATTAAATATTTTATTGAAATAATTAATTGAAAATTATTACAAAACCACATTTATAAACTTTCATAGTTCAGGAATGGACTTTCTGTATTAGTGTTACCAAGTAATTCTCAGGTGAAGTTGCTAAAGGCAGATCAATGTGTAGCTAAATGTTCCTTAATGCCATAAATCAAGTTATAAATCAGGTCATAAATCATCAATCTGACATATGGTTTATGAGAAGACTACTGTTATGATATACATTTTTTCATAAAAGATGAAAACGAAAGTTTCACATTTGAGTCATTAGTAATAATTTAAACTATGAATTGAACAATGCAGTCTTTTATCATATTGCTCTGTTATTTTAATAAGACGTGACAGTAAATGCATTACATGACAAAAGGAGAACAGAACTGGTTTTGGGTTCAACTTGACTAGAAACACCCCTGAGGAAAATCACTGTTGCGTACACACCTCATTGTTGCTTTATTAAATTAATTTTAAAACATTATTGTATTAATATGTTTGCCATCAGAATATCAGTTTGCATTCATGATCCCATTCGTAATAATTCTATTTCAATGGGTTATATGAAATCTAATTGTATAGACACTTATGAAGCACTGCAGCTGTAAGTGGCAGAGCTTGCAGCTCTTAAACTCTTTTGTTGGACTTCTGCTCCATCAGCCAATCAATGAAGAGCGGCTCTGCTGATAGCAGCGCATCACTTCCTCCTGACCTCTCTCTCTCGCTGCGATACTGGTGCCAGACGCTCCCGATTGTCAATCATTGTCTCCTCTTCTCGCTTGCACTCGCCCTTGCCACTCTTTAGTCAGTGAGAGTAAATTGTTTTGTCTGTCTGTCTGTGTGTGTGTGTGTGTGTGTGTGTGTGTGTGGCGGCAGGCTGCTAAAGAATAACATTCAGATTTGCCAACGCTAAATTACGAGGCACTTTCCATCCCTCTCTTAATGTGTGTCTTACACATGCGGCTCCACCATAAGCAGTAAGTCCATGACACGTGTGACATGTGTCTGTGTGTCTGTGTGTCGTGTGTGGACAGTGTGTGTGTGTGTGTGTGTGTGTGTCTGTGTGTGTGTCTGTGTCTCTGTCTGTCTGTGTGTGTGTGTGTGTGTGTCTCTCTGTGTGTCTGCTATGTTCATGCATGTGTGTGTATGTGTCTGTGTGTCTGCGTGTGTGTGTGTGTGTGTGTGTTGTCTGTGCATGTGTGTGTGTGTGTGTGTGTGTGTGTGTGTGTGTGTGTCTGTGTCTGCATGCGTGTGCGTGTGTGTGTGGCGACGTGTATGCTGTATGTCTCTTCTGGGATTCTGGAAGATGTGTATTTTTAGATGTCTAAACTCCATTACATCATTCAAATGTAGAGAAAATATATTCAAGGGAACATATTTTCGGGATTTTCCTTGCTCTTTTGGACTTATAATAATACAAAATTATGTTGCAATGCTCTGACCCAGAACAGATCATGGAAACTAAAGTGCAAAAGTGTGTTAGTTAGAAATCATCATATTATGATATCATAGTAATTTACAAGTCAATGTCTTTAGTGTTCAGCAGCTTGCCTCCTTTTACTCCTAGTCGTATAGGTACAGTAGTAAGTATGAAATAAACGATGTAAATGATCATATAAAATAAGATGTGGCATAAACATTGCCCCACAGTTCAAAAGTTTAGATTTAGTCCGATATTTTATATGGTGCCTTGCATACCGAATCAATTAGGTTTGTTAGATTAAAATACAATATATAGTAGAAAAATCGAATTCCCAAACATTTGCATTATCAAAAAAATATTTTAATGAACAACAATAAAAAGAAAAGTTTGCTAATAAAATATTTATGCGATGATGCAAACTTCAGTGTGCAGGATTTATATTTGTTCTAGTTTATTTGTATTGTATTATATATATATATATATATATATATTAATAAATGATGACTCTTAGTTTGCATGTAGTATTTTTGTTTTATGTATTTCTAATATATATATGAAATATTAGAACATACTGTCCATTGTTATCAATGGTCCCCCCCCCCCCCATCAAATGCAGCCCTTGGTGAGAATAAGAGACTTATTATCAACCCCACGCAGTTTTTGGAGCGAGTGTAAGTGGATCTCAGGAACAAAGTGTGTGCTAGAAGAGCAGAATAAAGCCCCTGTGAGCCGTAACCTCGATGAGTAATGTTTAAACACGTGTGCGTCTGTATGCGGTCAGCGTGCGTTTCAAAGGCTCTCTGGATTTCTCCTCATGTCTCTGTGTTAATATATCTGACGAGCAGAAGTCCTTCACATGCTTAACCTCGAGAGACTCTTAATATCAGAAAACCACCTAGCTAAGAAGAAGAGAGGAGACGAGACAAAAGTACGAGGAGTTGATACAGAGAGAAAAGTGAAGGCTAGAGGAGAATAGATGAGACGTAGAGGAGAAGTGAAGGAGATATCAGTATGCCACGGTGTCTCTGTGTCCAATTTCAAATTCAAAACTTTACTCTCCCTCCATCCTCCTCCTCCTCATTTCGTTTTCTCCCTCTCTCTCTTTCTCTCATCACGCTCAATTCACATTTTCAATTTTGAAGTGCTTTGAAGGTTGGCCAGCGAAGTCTTCTCCTGAGATTGGACTGTAGCGCTTACCTTTCTCTTTCTGTGTTTTTCACTTCACTGCCATCACACCACTCGCTCGCTCACTCACTCGTTCATTCTCTCACTCACCCCATTGTCACCTCTTGAAAAACCTGTTTTTTTTGGACATTTGATATAAATCCTGTGTGACCCTCATAATCCTGTGTACTACTGCTATACTTACTCTCAGATGATCTACTTCTTCTCTCTCTCTTTCCTGGACTTGCTCAGGCCTGGAGTGAAACTAAATACTGACAGGCTCAGGTGAAAACCAACCTGCTTGGAAACAAGCTTTCTTTCTTTCTTTCCTTCAAATGAGTAATTTGATCTGTTAAGAGGTTATTTTAGTTAATCAAAAACATACATACCATTCAAAACATTGAGGCCAGAATGTTATTTATTTAAAGAGCATAATATTTCAGCAAAGATACATTTGCTCATTAAATAGATACAAAGTACATGAAAATGATTAAAAGTGACAGTAAAGACTTACATTGTTGCAAACCATCTATTTAGTGATTGTATTTCAAATAAATGCTTTTCTTTTAAATTCTCTCTTCATCAAGAATTTTGCAAGAAAGTTTCCACTAAAATATGTTAATGCTAATCATGTGACACTGAAGACTGGAGTAACGATGCTGAAAATACAGCTTTGCCATCACAGGAATAATTGGCATTACATTGAACAACTCATTTACATTGAACTAAAAAGTCATTTTTAATGTAATTAAAATATAATTTTTAATGATTTATTTTAATTTAATTAAAATTTTCAAACTTTAATGAAACTTTTTTGCACTATAAAGAAGCTTTTGTGTATTAGAAAGGTTCCATCGATATTAAAGGTTCTCCGTGGACCCGCTGATTCCAATAAAGAACCTTTTAAGAGTAAACGACTCTTGTGAATGAGTTCTCGTTCATAAACAGTGAATAAACAGTATAGTTGCTGACGGGTTGTTTATATGACAATGTGCAGTTAAAGATACACACTATGCATTCTGTGAGAAGTAAATATTAATGAATGAGATATGCAGTGTTGTTTTATACTGCACATACATATATACTGTAGGTACAGCTCCTTTTAAACTGTCTCTAAAAAGACTGTAAAGTCATTAAAATGCCTTAATAAGCACTTTTTATAAGAATTGTTTTGAAATGTATTTATTTATGAGAATTTATTTAAATTATCTCCTCATTATTTAGAATTTTATTTATTTTTATCAAATATTTATTCCTAATCAGTACTAAAATAATCTTTAATCAGAATCAGAGAAGAATCATCTACAGAATCATTAGATTCTTCATGATTCTCATCCTGAAGCTCTCCAGATTTATGATGTGAAGACCTGAAAACATGATACACACACTATAGCGCTCAGTCTGAAGATGATTGGCATCCGTCCAGTAACAGACCACTGGATCGCTGAGCAGCTTTCTAGCTTTGTTTTCAATCAAATGGAAAGAACAAACACACACTGTCTTTGGAGGATAATGCAATTTTAATGCCGCAAGCACACTCGTTCTATCCACCAGCTCTGGCGTGAATTTTCAACCAAATTCAAGGAAATATTTCAATAGAATCCTAACAAGTTAAAGAAGAAAGACTCTGTTTCTCTAATTTGTTGATGTTCTATATATTTTGTTGAAATCATATTTCTAGCTATCAACACCTCTTTTCCGGTCTCATATTCTAGCACATCTTTTATTTGCGATGGCAGTAGTTCACGGCGCGAGTGTGCAGCTTCTGCAGTGATTTTTAATGAGTCTGGAAATAGGGGAAATAGGCAAGCGGAACGAGGGAGTCATCACGGCGATGCCCAGACAATACAGAAAGTAAATTGAAATAAAATGTAGGAAATGAAGGGGAAAATAAAAAATAGAATCTTTTCTTCTTTCATTTGTTCGCCTTTAAACAGACGTTTTGGTTTTGCTGTTTTCTGTGTGGGACTCACATCCCTTGCAGCCCATGTAATTGTGTTTTTGCTTTACTGTCACCAGGGACGGTATGGAAAATGAGACATTACAAGTATAACACAACCCAGTGTACTGCAGAATATTCACAGCAGCCCAGTGCAGTTTCTTCAGAGCTGACCTTAGGAAAATTCAATCATTTAGGTGCTTTGAGAGCTATTGTGTTTACTGAAGTGAGTGTGTGTTTGTTGTGCTGTGGGGCTTTCTGTGTTAGTTGTTTTAAAGGTACATTATACGGGCCTGTTTGCTGCCCTGGTGGCTTACACACATGCACACACAGCTGAGCTAATCAACCCAAGAGGATCTTCAGAAAGGAACATTTGAGTCAGAGGAGAGGAGAGGAGAGGAGAGGAGAGGAGAGAGGAGAGGAGAGGAGAGGAGAGGAGAGGAGAGGAGAGGAGACGAGAGGAGAGGAGAGGAGACGAGAGGAGACGAGAGGAAAGGAAAGGAGAGAAGTAGTTTGGGAACAAGCCAATGGTAATTTATTTTCTGTATGTCTATATCTCAGCTCTGTAAACTCACACATAGCATACTCAAAGACTTGGATACTGAAGGCTGGTAAAAGCATTGTAAGCTTAAGTACATCGTAGATCCCTTCAAACTAAAGGAGCTATGATCAACTTATGATGATGCTTTTGGGAAACGCAGCCCAGGGAAGTGGATGTGCAATCAAATCTCTGAATTCATTTATCTAAAAAGTGCTTGATGCCATGAGACAACCTTTTTTCTTCTAGTGATGCCATAGAAGAATATTTTGAAGTCCATGATACCATATGAAACAGTCCAAGTGCTAAAAGATGAACCTATGTTTTATACTCTCTTACTCTGTGAGAATTTTTATTGGAATTATTGGAATATGTTTTGTACTAGAACATATTGTTTCAGTCTCTATTTGTGAAATTTAACCAAAAAGTATTTTCACATTATTTTTTTCAGTGTAATCTAAGATTAATTATAAAGAAAGATTTGACAAAAAATAAATGAACACAATTTAAGTAGGTTTTGCTTAATAAGGATTAGAACATTTGATCACATTTAACAATATTTCATAGCAATTTTACTATATTTCTTTTTAATAATCTTTCTGATTTATGGAATTTTGAATTAATATCATTACTGTACTTTAATTAATAAGTAATTTTAACTGAATGTTATCCAATGTGTTTTCCATTAAACACATTGTATTGATGGTTCTATTTTTTTTTTTTGTTTTATTGACGTGGTGCTGCCGAGGTGGAGTTGCAGCTGAGCTCGTGGGGTTTGCACAGGTGGATCTGGTGGAGGGAATGGAGACGTGCGAGTCCCTATCTTCTTCCTGAAGTAGGTGGAGTGTAGTAGGCCTCCTCTCGATCTAGAGAGTCGTCATGCTGAGGCCTCCTCTCGGTGGCCAGTCAGTGGGTAGACACCCCCTAGTTACACATTTCCTCCACGGTGGAGCTCCGCTGGGGCAGTTGTGTGAATGGTAGGTGAGCCTCCTCACAAGACGCCCAGTGTAGAGCCCGTTCTAGAGAGTCGTCATGCTGAGGTCTCCACTCTAAGAGCTCAGCTGTCTAAGAGTGGAAGTGTCACTTCACGGTGCGGAGGTCACCAGCTCGACCCAGCCAACTGCCCGATTGGTACAGTTCTGGAGTTCGTGCAGGCCTGTTGCTCTGCAGGGTTAACCCACTCCACCCTGAAGGTCTACGTGGCGGCTTTACCTCCTACCACTCCCCTCTCAGTGGCCAGTCAGTGGGTAGACACCCCCTAGTTACATGTTTCCTCCAGAGGCTGATGCCTCCGGCCAGAGGGCTTATGCTATGTGGTGGATCAGGATGCTATTCCATAGCCTCGAGTCCTCTGCTCTCCCCTCTTCTTGGGGATCAAGACTCACTTCTCAGGAGTTGGCCTTCGGCACACTTTAGACACTCGTTGACCCTTTTTCTCTCTCGCCCTAGCTGTGCTCCATCCACACTAGGCAGGGATTTGTATGTCTGACGTGGCCATCTCGTTCCCATAGCGTTCTCCGACGCAGCTCGAGTTCCTGAAAGGGAACGTCCCAGGTTACGTATGTAACCATAGTTCCTGAAGGGATCGAGATGCTGTGTCTCGAGGCCATGCGTCAGGCATCCCTGCGAGCGCTTGCTTCATTCCTAGAAGCTGACGCCGGTTCCACCGCATGCTTTTAAGCTTTCCTGGTCTCTGACGTCACCCGCCCGTGACATCTCACCCATCCAGCAATTTTAAATTGCTTTTGTTGTTTACATTTTTTTATTGAAATAATTGCATCATTTGGATTTTCCTTTTTGCGCTAAAATATGTTTTCCTTATTTTTCCTTATCAACCCTTTTCCTTATTCATAACCATGATGGTTCTTTCTATCTTTTTTATTTCATGTTTTCTATTGGCATTTAATTATTTTGAATGAGTCACTTTTAAATTGATTTGACACTTTAGCCAACTCAAATCTAAGCATAGCTGAATTCAATTGAAGATATTGCTGTAAATCAGTTGGCATAGTATAATTGAATCGATACATTAATAGGCAAACCTTACATTAATGATTCCATAGAATAAACTGATTCACAGCACAGCCATCTTATAGTTTTTATTTTATTTGCCATAATATTAATTCCTGTCAGATTTTTGTGTTACATAAAAAATTGTGTTTTGCAAAAAGTGTTTTATGAAACTGAAAACTGAGTCAAAGACTAATAATTAGTTTATGGTTTTGCAGATTTGGTGTGTAAACAGTTAATTTATTTTAATGCCATGGAAGAACATTGCATTATGTCAGAGGTCAATCTTTATAAGTTCAGGAGTATATGGTTGAAAAGATACAATGAACCTCTAAATAACCACATAGCCGACCCAAGAAAACCTGTTTAGGGAAAACTGTTTCCTGACAAGGAGATGCTTCAAAGAACCATTAACCAGAACTATTATTCTAACACTGCATTTCTCCCTACAACTTCCCGTCTCTCTTTTCGTTTGAATGTAATTCTCTCATCCACTTTAACATAATCACTTTCTCCTCGCTCTCTTTTGTTCTCTATTACTCACCTACCTCTCCTCCCTTACTCACTCCATTTGTCAGACACCCTTTCTCTCCTTTAATCTCTCTCTCTCTGTCTCACATCCATCCCCCACAGTTCTCAGGTTGCTCGTAACTTAATCTCAGGGTGCTTTACTTCCTTTCTTCCAGTATCCCAGACTTCCCCTCCTCCTCTCAGCGTCTCTGCATGAGTGTGTGTTTGTCAGCAGGTGCTCCGAAAGTTCTGGCTTTCACGGTAGCTCAGGCTGTTGAAAAACTCATACTGTATGCATTAGGAATTATGATGTGATGCAGAATGAGATAATCATGTCTGTGTGTGTGTGTGTGTGTGTGTGTGTGAGAGAGAGAGAGCGAGACGGATCTTGCCCCCAAGAGTTTACTCTTCACAATAGCTGTAGTGTAAGCTTGGCAGAAAAGAGCAGTGAGTCAGAGGCTTTGAACCTGTGTGTGTGTGTGTGTGTGTGTGTGTGTGTGTGTGTGTGTGTGTGTGTGTGTGTGTGTGTGTGTGTGTGTGTGTGTGTGTGTGTGGTGTGTCTGTGTCTGTGTGTGTGTGTGTGTGTGTGTGTGTGTGTGTGTGTGTCTGTGTGTCTGTGTGTGTGTGTGTGTGTGTGTGTGTGTGTGTGTGTGTGTCTCTGTGTCTGTGTGTGTGTGTGTGTGTGTGTGTGTGTGTGTGTGTGTGTGTGTGTGTGTGTGTGTGTGTGTGTGTGTGTGTGTGTGTGTGTGTGTGTGTGTGTGTGTGTGTGTGTGTGTGTGTGTGTGTGTGTGTGTGTGTGTGTGTGTGTGTGTGTGTGTGTGTCTCACGCTCATATGAGGTCCATCCGGAGGAAGTCAGCCCGCACTGTTTTAGTTCAGCCCTTAGAGTACAGCCTAAGAATAACATGAATGGGAATGTTCATTCTTTTTTAAAGCACCCTTCTGTGGTAAATTATAGTATAGCTCTTTAATCAGTGTGAATATTAAAGTAAAAATAATCCTAGAGGATATGACAGGGTTTATTAAAACTATGTTGCTTTGCTTTTCTTCTCGTTGTATTTTTGGGCAACCTTTTACCGATAGAGCCAGTAGAAAGAGGGCAGGAGGTTATACGGCAGATTCGAACCTGTATCTCTGACATGAGCACTAAGGCCCAATAGCAAGAGAGGAAACTGCTGCAGAGCCTGGCTGTAACACTTTAGATTTTTTTTGTACAGTTTATGCCAAACTTAAAAAAAAATAAATTGTATATCTTACCAACCCCAAACTTTTGAACAGCTTTGCATTTAAAATTTAATGAAGAGTATCTGCGGTTAATACATTTTCTATCATATAATATTTATTAAGCTGATCCCAAATCAAGTTTT
>CM050414.1:28562778-28610278 GCA_027564155.1 Gymnocypris eckloni scoliostomus
TCATAGAGATGCACACAGCGGTACTCCACCTTAAATTTGTTTGTTGCAGTAATTATCTCTTTCCTTGTTCAGTCAGTATTTAATGGGGTCCAACCCTTCCGGATGTCTTGTCTGATATCATTGGGATGGCAAAGTTTGGTGTTGTACTGAAACATTCGTGAAACATGTCGGAGACAAATACTTTTTTTTTTACATACAAATATATATATATATATATATTTTTTAAGTTGACAGAGCAACAGAAAAGATTGATAAAACTAGTTAGCCTATTATTTTAGCGTAGGCCTATAGATTAGAACTATTATTATTTAAGTGATATAAACCATTATTATGATATTATCTTATAATTGCATTAAGTTAAACAGTTTAATAATTAATGATCCTGATTGTATTTGTGTCAGTGTTATTTTAATATGATTGAGATACAACAGATTTTTGTGAGTCATTGTTTATTTTTCTATTTGCATTTTAAATGTGGTTGAAGTTTTGTATTTTTATTGTGTGCTTTTAGTATTTTTGTTCGAGATGCATCGGTGCTCCGCAGACAGTCGGTGCATGACCTCGAAGGACTGCGATCGCTCTCGTGGTACTCTGATATCATAATCTGATCAGTCTAAGCAGCACCGATGCATCTGGAATAAACCTCTGGTGTTGTCATAGAACTGCATCATGTATTCGTGAATCGGACGTTACGGCTCGCGCTGCGTTTGGAAACATGGAAACATAATCTGACATAACATGGAAACATAATCTGAATTAGGAATCAACACCATTTTTAGGCCTATTTTAGTCACATTTGGGACGTTATTTTAGTCTGAAATCACGTGAGAAATTAAGAAATTAACTGTAATATTATGTTCTTGCAGAGGTTTTGTACATTGATAAATACAGCAGTAAAGCATGACAAACAACCAGCATGCGTCGCTGACGTTGGAAGGGAAGGGCGTGTGGATGGAAAACATGGCAGAAACAAGTAATTCATGTCTTTAATGCAAATTATTGTAAAGTTAATGATAATGTTACACAGTATTTTTGTTTTGCTTAAGCTACTTCCATGTTATTTCCCAATTTTATTTAGAGGTTTTTTTCTGTGCAAATGCTAATATATAGTATATAAGGTCTATGAATTATGGTTGTTTTGTAAGCCACCCTTTCATGGACTTGTGATGGTTTGTTTCTCCCATAGCCTTTGTGATAGCAAATGTTAGTATATTTAGAAGTTATACATAATTTCTTTCTGATTTTGTGAATATATTGGCCTCTCTTTGTAAGCCAGATGGGACTTCTACAGTATGTAGTGCTGGCAAATGCAACTGTAAGCAGAGCAGTGGACACACACACAGACACACACACACACCTGGAGCAGTGGACACACACACACAGACACACACACACCTGGAGCAGTGGACACACACACACACAGAGACACAGACATACACACACACTCACACTCACACTCACTCACACTCACTCACTCACTCACTCACTCACTCACTACACACAGAGACACAGACATACACACACTCTCACACTCACTCTCACACACTCACTCTCACACACTCACTCACTCACACACTCACTCACTCACACACACACACACACACACACACACACACACACACACACACACACACACACACACACACACACACACACACACACACACACACACACACACACACACTCACACACACACACACACACACACACACACACACACACACACACACTCACCTCACACACTCACACAGACACACACACACACACACACACACGTGCAGCATTGTCAAATCCCCCTTCTTTGTGCGTCTCTTTGGTTTTCTTCTCTTGGGGATGTGTGCAGGTTGTGAGTCACCTGGGATTCCTGACTGTGCTTCTCCCGTTGTTTCTCTTTCCTCAATCACTCTTTTATACCCATGATGGAGAAGACTAGACAGAGAAAGGAAGAAGTTAGGGTGAAGAAGAAAACTGTGTAAGAAAGGTCACAAGCCAGCAGAGGAGTGTCATGCACCTGCTTTTATTATATAGTAAATATCTGACTTTAATGTGAAATGAAAGTTGTTTTCATATCGTATTATTTTATGCTTACCAAGGCTGCATTTGTTTGATCAAAAATACAGGAAAAACAGTAACTAGCTGCTTTTGTCTGCCATTAATGTTCATCAAAGAACAAATCACTCACTGCTCTTGACTAAATCACTTTACTAGGATTAATGTAAATGTAATTTATATAAATAACTGTCTGCTTGAAAGAATGAAGAGTGTTGTATGCAAGTTATAAAGAATGCATATATGACCATTGACCAAAAGAAGACCATGTTCTTATTTCTTTTTGAGAAGTGGTTTTATTTCATTTTAAGATGTGTTATGTATCACAGCACTTAAATATGTGCCTGTATTGCATAATATCATTTAGATGAACAGGTTTTCCCCTTGGAATATATATATTGATTTTGGAAATTTTAGATAAATGCTTAATTAATGCGTTACAATTGAACCAAAACCCATTAGATTTGAGATTAGATTAGTTTTGTACTTGCAGTGGTTGCAATGCTTGCCAAAGGTGCTGTAGCCCTGTTTTATCTGTGTTTTCTTCTTCTTCTTCTTCTTTACATTAAGTTCAATGGATACAAAAAGCACAGTATTCTGTTTTTTATCTACTCATTCAAATTCTTACAAAAATGAGATTTTTAGGATTTTATTGTATCATTAAAACAAGTCTTTAAAATGTGAAGGATAATGATTTTGACCCAAGCTGCCACTTTGTACATAGGGTTAGTTTTGTAACTCAAAGGTTAATTTTGAACCCATTCGCCATTGACCTTTCCAAGTAGACTACACTCGACAATAACCAAGATAGAGACTGACAGGATTGTGTCATTGAGTTGTGCTTGTACAGCACAGTGTCAAAAACACACCATGACATGTGTTTCATTGTGAATAGTTTGTTGCATTTAACCGTTTAGTACTCTATGCGGCGTGTTTCATGAGGAGGACAAAGCAAAGCCGATGCTTCTGTTGAGAGCGTTGTTTAATCCCCGAGTCTCCTGCTTCTCAGCTTCTTCTCCTGAAATAATGTGTCCTCTCTAGAGTTACAGTTCAGCTGTATTTGTGTAGTGGTTTTTATAATAAATGCAGCTTTACAGAGAATAGAAAAATAAAGAAGATAAAAGGGGAAGAGAATAATGCCTTTGCGACCCCCCCAGTGAGCATAATATTAGCTGTATCATAAACTGTGCTCAGATTTGCCAAGATAACAAAGTTTGCAATTTCAGAGATTTCAATACCTTGATCATTTCTTATTATAACTTACCACTATTTTTCTGCAGTTTTTTCACACTCATCTCTGTTTCTTTTATTGTTGTAAGTTGTTACGTTATGGTGTTTGTTTCTTATTGTGTTTTTCATCATATTTGTATTCTGTTGGATGTTTCAGATCGCCGCTGATTTGCTACGTCTTGCTGCCCATTAGCAGTAATTGGGTGATCAGCTGACGGTTCTCTTTAAAACATGTCTTCGTTCTTCAGAAGGTGGCGGGTGTGATTTCAGCTCCAGGCTTCCTGCTGGACGCCAGACCAAACTGTGTCTTTGTGCTTTTGAGTGTTTCGTTTGATTGTTGGTTTAGTTTGGAACGTGGTAGAAATGTAGGAGAGACCTGCTTTCTTTTGTTTAAACCTCATTTGTATGATGTTTATGTTAAGAGTAGTTAGGTTAGGTTGGTTGTATTTATTTCCCTTTCTTTGTGGTAGGTTAGTTATATTGCTGTTATATTTTTAGATTGTTATTTTGGTCTCTCTGACGAAAGATGCCACTAGATTAATCTCTTTATATTTTTTTGCCAACAAATTGTATTGCTTTAATATTATTTCAGGTTGGACCGTGGGTCCCTTAAGGAGATCGGCTAACTATTGGTGGTTTTCCCTTTGTTATTTACAATAAATGTACTTTATCAGTGATTGTGCTTTTTGTTTGGGTCCTTTTTGGTCTGACTGCCTGCCGGAAGACTTGTCCTTTTAATTTATTGCGTCTTACCCCTAGCGGACGTAATAAAGTACATTTAGAGAAAAAAATTACAATCTGAGAATAAGTTCATATTTTAAAGAGCCGTTCACCCAAAACGTGATGACATGTCTTACATTATACGCTCATAATGCTATTCCAAACCCAGCATCTTCATGTTTTGGTGAATCTTTTCACGTCTCTTTTCTATCCAACAACATTCATAGTGACCACATCTGAGAAACTCTAAAACATCCAAGACGCATCATTAAAGTAGTCCATATGACTCATGCCTTATTCCAAGTCTTGTGAATGCCATATGATAGCATAGTGTGACAACCAAAGCAGATTTGAATCGTTATATTCGCTGAAACCCATCATGGAGCACTAAAATCTCATCCTCTATTGTAAGAATTTCTTCACATATGATAAATCTCACGTGAAACACCGTTTTTGGATCTGAATGTTGCCAATGAGACTCCAGAGCTTCGGCGTAGTGAAGAGTAATTGAATATCTTCCTACGTTTTAGTCTGTTCGTTAACCAAAGCCGTCATATTGCATCAGAAAACACTGAATATTGTGCATAAACTATGGGCTATGTACTGTTTTACTGTTGTTTTTTGACAGTCATCGTTTCTTGTATGGAGAAGAAAAAAAAGTCTTCTGCAGAAAAATACCCACAGTCAGGTTTTAATGACACTAGGTGACTAAATAATGACAACATTTTTATGATATATACATTTTATTTTTCCCCTGTATTTTTATTTCAAACCAAAAAATTATATCAAATAAAATATACAGATAAAATAAGTGTGTTGCAACAACAGAGTAAAACACAATATCTATATAAACAATAATTATATTACCGAAAAGGAGCTTATACAATTCTAAATAGTTTCAGTATATATAATATATATGCCTTACAAGATTGTAGTTTTATAGTAATATTATAGTAATATTTGTAGTTTTACAGTAGTATTATTCTGTTCCACAACCCCACCCCGCTAATAGAGATGCACATACTTCTTAGAGTTAGTATTGAGCTTTTTAAACTTTAATTCATTTCTCAAGTTATACCCACCCTGTCTTTCCATAAAAATATTTAGCGACTTTTCCAGTAGTAGATTATTTGTATAGCGCTTTTTACGATGCAATCGTTGCAAAGCAACTTCACAGGAAATGAAGTTTCTAAAATAGATTTATATTGTAGAAACTCAATATAATTAACTTATGACAAAATGTGGTTAATTCAGTATAATCGTGGATGGTTGTCATCATCTCTTCTCAGGTGTTTGGTCATCTCAGATCGTTTAAGGGTTGGATCCAGACTGAAGCTTGTGTTATTATGGGATGTTAATCCAGAAACAGAGAAACAAATAAAGACAATTAGCGTAGCTGTTGTTCAATCCAGGAATAACCCTGGATGAAATTATCTGTTTAACCCAAGCTAAAGCATAATAATGTGTGTTTGATCAGATATACCTGCAGTACAAGATTATGGGATGCATTATATGAATGCTTGGCTAAAGAGATGCGTCTTTAATCTAGATTTAAACAGAGAGAGTGTGAACCCTGAACGTTATCAGGAAGTCTATTCCAGGGCCTGTAAACGAATGGTTGTTTTCATGGTGTAAAGATCAGAAACTGCTCTTTGTTAATAATTGTAATCTTTTCTGGGAGCGTCCTAGGATATTTCGTGCTGATGGCCTGCACCCAGCAGAGTCGGAGCAGAACTCCTGTCGGACAACATCACCAGGACGCTACGCTCTATCTGACTAGTAAGCCAATTCTCCAATAACAGCTATGATGACTTTTGTTCTACCCACTTAAATGATAAAGGTACGTGCAGTGTCCAATCTATACAGACTGTGTCTGTTCCCCGAATAGTGAGATCAAAATATACATTGAATGCAGGATCTAGAACAAATCTGATCGTGATTAAACCAGAAAAATGCAAAATAAATGAACAAAAACTATTTTTAAAGCTTGGGCTCCTAAACATTCGGTCACTCACACCGAAAGCAGTTATTGTAAATGAAATAATCACAGATAATAGTTTTGATGTACTCTGTCTGACTGAAACCTGGCTTAACCTTCTGGTTGTGTTCGGACTCCTGTCACACTTGTGGTGTTCCCGGTCAAAAATGACCGGACTCCAAACAACTGCTTATAAATCTGTCATTATGCTATATTATCACTAAATATTGATTCAATCTTTTGTCAACTTGTTTTCTTTCATTTAGGACTGGTTTTGTGTTTTTATTTGCATCTGATTAATCGTAAGCCTCATTTATCCGAAAGTAGGCACCTCATTTTTGAGTGAAAAGCATTTTTATGAATAATTTTCACAATATGAGATAAATTATGAAAATTTGCACTGTTTCTCACACTAGTGTACTTTAATGATTAATCAGGAAGTTTGCTTTTAAATGCTTTTATTTTGTACAAAATTGCACAAAGTCACACTTGTCAAAATGGCCGCCATTGAAAGTGAATGGGGAAGAATGAAAGTAAGAGAAACAACTAGTGTTCAGGAGCATGTTGTGCTTACAAACATAAAGGTTTGGACCTGTGCGTGTGTGAATGCATGTATACTCACGCTATCACACACACGCTCAAACTGCCTTGTCTTTAGCCTACTTTCTTTCATCACATATTCTAGACAAAACATTATGGCAGTAGGTTTTGAGGCTTTCATGTTCTCACAGAGTAGACGAAAGTTTACAAATAAATTAGGGTGGGCATAGATTAATTTTTTTAATCTAGATTAATCTAGATTAATTTTGGAATTAATCTAGATTAATCTAGATTAAAATGGCTCATTTGAATTCTGCCGAAGGCATTCAGAATATGTGTGCTACCCAAATAATGGCTAAAAGTAAGTCTTTGAGAACGGGTTTCTCAAGCCAGGTGGCGATTAGACCAGGGCTCATCTCCTGTTTCCAAATGATGGCCTGCACCCAGCAGAGTCGGAGCAGAACTCCTGTCGGACAACATCACCAGGACGCCACGCTCTATCTGACTAGTAAGCCAATTCTCCAATAACAGCTATGATGACTTTTGTTCTACCCACTTAAATGATAAAGGTACGCAGTGTCCAATCTATACAGACTGTGTCTGTTCCCGAATAGTGAGATCAAAATATACATTGAATGCAGGATCTAGAACAAATCTGATCGTGATTAAACCAGAAAATGCAAAATAAATGAACAAAAACTATTTTAAAGCTTGGGCTCCTAAACATTCGGTCACCACACCGAAAGCAGTTATTGTAAATGAAATAATCACAGATAATAGTTTTGATGTACTCTGTCTGACTGAAACCTGGCTTAACCTTCTGGTTGTGTTCGACTCCTGTCACACTTAGTGGTGTTCCCGGTCAAAAATGACCGGACTCCAAACAACTGCTTATAAATCTGTCATTATGCTATATTATCACTAAATATTGGATTCAATCTTTTTGTCAACTTGTTTTCTTTCATTTAGGACTGGTTTTGTGTTTTTTATTTGCATCTGATTAATCGTAGCCTCATTTATCCAGTAGGCACCTCATTTTTGAGTGAAAAAAGCATTTTTATGAATAATTTTCACAATATGAGATAAATTATGAAAATTTGCACTGTTTCTCACACTAGTGTACTTTAATGATTAATCAGGAAGTTTGCTTTTAAATGCTTTTATTTTGTACAAAATTGCACAAAGTCACACTTGTCAAAATGGCCGGCCATTGAAAGTGAATGGGGAAGAATGAAAGTAAGAGAAACAACTAGTGTTCAGGAGCATGTTGTGCTTACAAACATAAAGGTTTTGGACCTGTGCGTGTGTGAATGCATGTATACTCACGCTATCACACACACTCAAACTGCCTTGTCTTTAGCCTACTTTCTTTCATCACATATTCTAGACAAAACATTATGGCAGTAGGTTTTGAGGCTTTCATGTTCTCACAGAGTAGACAGTTTACAAATAAATAGGAATTGGGCATAGATTAATTTTTAATCTAGATTAATCTAGATTAATTTTGGAATTAATCTAGATTAAAATGGCTCATTTGAATTCTGCCGAAGGCATTCAGAATATGTGTGCTACCCAAATAATGGCTAAAAGTAAGTCTTTGAGAACGGGTTTCTCAAGCCAGGTGGCGCATTAGACCAGGGCTCATCTCCTGTTTCCAAAATGCATCACAAACTGCTTGAGAAAGCTGTTCTACTATGATAATTGGTGATGAAAATAAACTATGTTCAATAAGATGTACTTGTGTTTACTAACTGTTTATTCAGTTAAACATGAATTTTGAACTGTAGGACTACATAAGAGGTCGTGATGAACTGTTTACAGTTTCCATTGGGAAGCTTCTTAAAATAAATTTTCCTGAAGCAAACCCGGCGGCTTCATAGCTGCATCCATGTTAGCACGTCACGTCTGATGTGGTAATTTCACAGTAACGTTAGGCATACACACAGGTTCGAAGCAGAGGGTGACACGGGTGAATTCTCAAGTTCACATGAGACCTAAAGCGCATCCTGTTTGCTTAAAAGCGCGTTTCGTTGTTATTCTGAGTGCACACAAATAAGCG
This sequence comes from Gymnocypris eckloni scoliostomus, assembly GCA_027564155.1. Lineage (NCBI taxonomy): Eukaryota > Metazoa > Chordata > Actinopteri > Cypriniformes > Cyprinidae > Gymnocypris > Gymnocypris eckloni. The sequence continues at coordinate 28,571,355 of CM050414.1, forward strand.
TAAGTCTTTACAGATTCGAAAGATGTATTAGGCTACTTTTATCTGTATGACCAAAAATGACGGAGATTTTAAGAGCAAGTGAACGCACGAAGCCTGTCCTGCAAGCAAACGCTTCCACACAAACACTTCAATAGCGCACATTTCTCTAGGTTAACATCATATTGAGCGGCCATGTAAAGTTGCTACTACATACATCTTTCAGATGAAAAGCCATATTTGAGGTTGATGAATGATAGGTGAGCGTTTGGATGTCCTGCCCGATTGTATTACCACATAGACCAGCCGTTAACAATCTGTCCATCACGGACTGCGAGCCTCTAGTTCGAAGACTCGTTCTCGCCCCCTACAGTGCAATTCGGCTAGGTATACATCCGCGCTAAAATATCAGGGTGAAAGTCATCATAGCTTGCGTAGTATAGACCCAGCTCCCAACCCAACTTTGAGAATAGATTAACGGCGATATTTTTTTTATCGCCGATAAGAGTCTCGCGTTAACGCAGCACGTTAACGCCGATAACGGCCCACCACTAAAATAAATGCTTTAGCACAGAGAGAGAGAGCATATAAATGCCTCACATCACCTTGCTTGTCATTCAGTCCATGTCAGCGCAATGGCGAAGAAGCTGTCTTTACAAGAGGGTCTTGATCATATTACTGATCAAGAGAATAGTGGGAGTATAGCGGGAATAGAGGAAGAGACAACTGAAGATGAATCTTACAGTGAAGATGCATTGCAAGATATATTGGAAGAGGAAAACATCACTGAACAAGCTGAAAACCTTGCAACAACTGAAGAGGAGCAATCTTCTGATTTTGAGGGCTGAAGTTGATGTAACATTCTGGTCGAAGGATGGAAATTTGTCCTGGTCATCATCTCCAACTGAGAAGAAAGGCAGATTATCCACAGAAAATGTCATAAAGATGACACCAGGGTTGACAAAATATGCCACATCCCGCATTGAAGACATAAAATCATGCTTCAACCTGTTTCTGGCAGAGCCTATTGAAAACATAGTCATATCCATGACTAATTTGGAGGGAAGACTGTGTTCCTGTGGCTCAGTGGTTAGAGCATTGCGTTAGCAGCGCAAAGGTTGTGGGTTCGATTCCTAGGAACACACATACTGACAAAAATGTATAGCCTGAATGCACTGTAAGTCGCTTTGGATAAAAGCGTCTGCTAAATGCATAAATGTAAATGTACAAGGAAAACTGGAATGAGGTAGATCGAACAGACATAGAGGCATACATAGGTCTCTTGATTCTGTGTGGGGTCTACAAGTCCAGAAATGAAAACCTCGCCAGTTTATGGGATGCAGACACAGGTCGGGCAAACATTTGCAAGGCACATGCAAAATTTATTTGTGAGTCATGTGAATAAGTTCACAAAATGACCAGTTGCACGGCACATACAAATGCTAGTGTCAGTCACTTGCATGAGTTCAAACAACAACCAGGTGTCCGTTGATGTGGTTCTCTATATGGCTTTGCCAATGTTTTTGTTTTTCTGTCACAATGGTCAGATTTGTTGTTCCATGATATTGTCTGTTTGACAGTGTCAGTGTGCAGGATATATATAACTGAAATATAACAGTTTTGGTTTGTTGTTCCATGAAATGTTATAATGTAAAAAAATCGTAATGTGTTCTTTCTTGTTTGTCACGATGGTCAGATTTAACAGGGAACGGCATAAGTGTTACTTTGTGCCCCTTTTCAGAAAATAAAAGCATTTCAAAATAAAGGTTCTGCTTTTTGTGATCTTCCCCATTCACTTTCAATGGCCAGCCATTTTGACAAGTGTGACTTTGTGCAATTTTGAAAATAAAAGCAATTAAAAGCAAACTTCCTGATTAATCATTAAAGTACACTAGTGTGAGAAACAGTGCAAATTTTCATAATTTTTTATCTCATATTGTGAAAATTATTCATAAAAAATGCTTTTTTCACTCAAAAAATGAAGTGCCTACTTTCGGATAAATGAGGCCTACGATTAATCAGATGCAAATAGAAACACAAAACCAGTCCTAAATGAAAGAAAACAAGTTGACAAAAAGATTGAATCCAATATTTAGTGATAATATAGCATAATGACAGATTTATAAGAAATTGATCGCAGTCCGGTCATTTTTGACCGGGAACACCACAAGTGTGACTTTTTGCAATTTTGTACAAAATAAAAGCATTTAAAAGCAAACCTCTTGATTAATCATTAAAGTACACTAGTGTGATAAACAGTGCAAATTTTCATAATTTTTTATCTCATATTGTGAAAATTATTCATAAAAAAAGATTTTTTCACTCAAAAAACGAGGCACCTACTCTCAGATAAATGAGGCCTACGATTAATAAGATGCAAATAAAAAACACAAAACCAGTCCTAAATGAAAGAAAACAAGTTGACAAAAAGATTGAATCCAATATTTGGTGATAATATAGCATAATTACAGATTTATAAGCAGTTGTTTGGAGTCCGGTCATTTTTGACCGGGAACACCACAAGTGTTACTAGGTTAAATAAAACCCACAAAAAATTACGAAATCTTTAAAAAAATTAATGAGAAGTACTTATACCCTATGTGAACAAAGTCAGTAAGTTTGAGTCCAATGCGATAACGTTAACTAGTATTTTCCGGAAAAAGAAAATCTTTTTCGGGTCAATTTGACCCGAACACAACCAGAGGGTTAAAACAAATGATTATTTTGGTCTAAATGAATCTACTCCACCAAGCTACTGTTATAAGCACGAGCCTCGTCAGACTGGTGTCGCAACAATATATAGTGATATTCTCAATGTTACTCAGAAAACAGGATACAGGTTTGACTCATTCGAAGTACTTATGCTCAATGTTAAACTGTCAGATAAGCAAAATAAATCTGTCCTATCACTTGCTCTGGCTACTGTGTACAGACCGCCAGGGCCATATACAGATTTCCTCTCAGACCTATTGGTTAATGTGGATAAAGCACTAATTGTTGGAGATTTTAACATTCACGTTGATAATACAAATGATGCGTTAGGACTTGCGTTTACTGACCTAATGAACTCTTTTGGTGTCAAGCAAAATGTCACCGGGCCCACGCATCGTTTTAATCATACGCTAGCTTTAATTATATCGCATGAAATTGATCTTACTGATATAGATATCGTACCTCAACGTGATGATGTTACTGACCGTTTCCTTGTATCGTGCGTGCTGCATTTGAATGATTTTAACTATATGGCTCCGCGTTATCGTCCAGGCAGAACTGCAGTAGTAGATTATTTCTTGCTTTGAACATGTTTAGTGTCTTAAATTTAACCAACTCAATGAACGTCAGTGTATGTGACTGTAAGAACAATGCATTGGTCTAAGATGTTATTATAGGTGTTTCCCCAGATTTCCACACGAACGGTAGTTTAAATCAAATCAAATCAAATCACTTTTATTGTCACATCACCACAGCACAAGTGCCTTGGTGAGTGAAATTCTTACGAGCGTGCTCCAGACAAAACAATTTGTATTTTTTTTTTTTTTACATATGGACCATACATATTTACAGACTATACAGAAGACAATGTGCAAAATACACATACATATACTCAGTACACACAGTGTACTATAAAGACATACTTAGTTACCAATACACATTATACACTGTATGTACACGTCTGCATTATGTACACATCTATACATAGTAATATGTGAGGTGCAACAGATTATAATTTACAGCAGATGGTTGTGCAACAGATAGATGTGCATAGGTGCAACAGATTATGCATATGCAGTGTCGTGGATGTGCTTTTGTATGGTGTCCAGTGATAGCAGATGTGTTAGTGCAGTGTGTGCGTGTAGTCCAGTTGAACGGTGTTAAAGTGCAGTGCATGGCATGTTGTGTGCGTGGGAGTGTGATTTAGGGTGAGTTATTTCTGTTTAAATGTATTATACAAAAATATGCATTGATTCAATGTTCAAAATATGTCTGGAATTGGGCTATTCGGTATTGCTGTAGTCTTTGGCAATGATGCTTTGACGTGTTTTATTTGTGGTTCCCAGCAGATTTTGTGGTCTAAAGTCACACCAACCATATACTCTCTCCATACTTATGTTGTTAATTTTCAATTCTAGTTTAACTGAAACATAGAGGAGGACTCAATTAAGTCTCCTGCGCTATAAAACATCAATAAAAGTTTCTCCAAATCGTGCTCTCTTCTTCTTTTGTGTGCCTCTGCTTCCTGGACTCTTTCTTCTTATCCCTCTATCACTCTCTAACTCAGGCAGTCATCTCCAGTGTGTCTCTGTTTAATTTGAAGGATCAGTCACACCACATGAGCCGTTAGCTCTCCTTTATCCCACTAATTTTCTCCTCCGTCACAAAACGAGTGCTGTGTCAAATTCAGGACTCAAAGTCATTTTAATAATGTGATTAGCAGCAAGTGATCCTCCTTTACTCTTTCTCCTTCTCTATTTTCTTGCCTTTATCCCTCTGTGAAGGCAAAAAGTTCTTAATTTGACGCTAATAAAGAGGCTTTTTTAATGAGCTTAGGCAGTCTTGTTTGCTTCTTTGTTCTTGGCTTTGATCTTGCGTGCTGTGTGTCAGCTAATTTGCTGTTTCGTGCCGTTGTGCCTGTGTCAGCATGCGCCGCTCGTGTGTTTGTGTGTGATTTTTGTTGTGGTCTATAAGAGTTGTGTAGAGTTGTACTGCACATAAACTGTAGGATTTTCTCTCTTCTCTTTGATGGAGCTGGTGGTCCAGCAGTCGTGTGTGGACTCGAAAGGTTGTTCCAGCTCAGTAATAGGAAAGCAACACATTTACAGTTGGACGTTTTCCTGAGGCGATGTTCTGCTTTTTCCACTGTGTGAAAACCGTCCATCATTAAATCCAGCAACCTCCAACCTTCTGCCCTAGTGTGGTCCTTGTCACACGTCTACATACATTTATGTGTGTGTGTATATATATATATAGATATAACCATGGACCACAGTGCTAAATAGCACAGGTATATAGATATTTAGTATATAAGCTGTAAAAAAATTATGTAGTTTATACAACAAAAAAAATAGCAGCTGTGGTTGCCAGAATAATTTAAAAAAAAAATACAGAAAACCTGTAAACAAGTTCACAGAACAAAACTGTAAAATTTACAGCATTAAACTGTAATTTACTAACAAGGAAATTTGAGTTTAAACCACTAAATTCAACAACACACACAGTTTCTGTACCTTTAACATACTGACAATCACTATAATAATAATACAGGAGGTAAAAGAGAAAGCCACGTGAAGAATCAAAGCTCATCACAAGCAGAATTATATACTAATATATAGAAGAGGAAAGGAGTTCATTCATACGAACACTAAACACCATCATGATAACACACATGATACTTAGATGATGCAATACACTTTCATTAAACAACAGAGGATGTAACATAAAGCCCAATGAACATAACTGATGACAAAAACTATTAAAACACATGATTATTTAAACAAAATACTTTCACATGTGGTGTGTCACGCAGAGATTTCTGGGAATATCACTTTACAGTTTTTGCCTCTAAATTATACATTGATTTGTTATTTTCTACTTCTAAAAACGGTACAATTAACAGCATTTTACTGTAAAATTACATGAAATGCAATAAGTTTTTTTCAGTAGTGTTTTTACAAAACTTTACAGTTAACATTACACTTATTTTTTACAGTGTAGATATGTGTAAAAATAGCCAATGCATTGTACAATACATTGTATTGTATTGTATTTGAATATCCAAATGATCAATTTCTTTTATGCCAAAAATCATTAGGATATTAAGTAAAAATCATGCTCCATGAAGATATTTTTTAAATGTCCTACCGTAAATAAAGCACAACTTCATTTTTGATTAGTAATATGCATTGCTAATAACTTCATTTGAACAACTTTAAAGATGATTTTCTCAATGTTTAGATTGTTTTGCACCCTCAGAGTCCAGATTTACAAATAGTTGTATCTCAGCCAAATATTGTCCTATCATAATAAACAACGCCATCAATGGAAAGCGTATTTAACCTTGTGCCTGGTTTTGTGGTCCAGGGTCACACATGGTGTGTGTACATTGTGGGTCTGTGGTGAGGGGAAGTTGACAAAGTGGACAGCTGGCACCGTTTCCCCTCCTCGACCCTGATGAGAACTTAAAATAAGACAAAGCAGGAAACGACTGCGGAAACAATCCATCCTACAAATGCAGGGAGGAGAGAAAGAGAAGGTTCCAGTCTGTTTTATATCGTTTATTCCCCTCACACACTCGGACTCTGACTGAACATAGTATTTGAAGAGAAAAGAGAGAGATGGGACGTGTGTTTCAGTGCATTTGGGAGGGCTATGAAGGACGAAAGTGCCTTTATTCTGGGGCAAGGGCAATTGATTCAGATGTAGATTAGTTGAATAAATTTTCAAGGATTTTTTGTTCGGCAATACCTGCTAACCTGCCGCTCTCCCTTTCCCTCTAAATATTTATTTCTCACTCGCTTTCTCTCCGAGGCGTCGATTTGGAAGCTCAGAGACCTGAATAATCCCTACCAATATTTCTACCGTTTGCAGTTGTGAATGTAATGTAGTATAAAGTGTGAGTCTACAAGTGAAAATGCTTCGATTTCACATTTTTCGACTTTATTCGTCATTTTTTATTATTAAAAATTATATTACCAGTATAACAATCTCAGTGAAAAGCTGCATTGAGTTAACATGAACTCCACAAGTTTCTAAACCTGACGATCATGTTCTTTTTACTTTACTTTTACTTTTTACTTTTTAGTCATTTAGCAGACGCTTTTATCCAAAGTGACTTACAAATAAGAAAAAGTAACTAAAACTATAAGTTAAAACTCTATAAATACTATATATGCACATTTAAGAAAATGGAGAAATTAAATAAAATGCCAAATGCATTCAACAACATTTCAAAACTAAACATTTAAATGAAAACAGAAAATAATGTTCTCTATCAGGATCTCACAGACTAGTTCAAGACGATCCACATTCACTACATAGTGACCTAGAAATAGTGCAGAAAATCTTCTTTTTGTGTAAACATTTATTTTGTACTATTTAGTTTTGTGCTAAAACTTTTCTAGGTTTAAATTAGATTTTCAGTGTTGACTTTTGGACCCGACTGTGAGTGTTTTCTTCTGTTTCATATTCTTTCCTTTATACATTATTTTAACAGTTTCAGGATGATGTCTAATATGAGTTAAGTCTTTTTATGCTTCATGCAGCACATACACACATTTTTTCCCCTCCAGCACGCTGTATTTTGATCAGATCTTTTTTCCAGTACACATTATGAATGTTTAACATATACCCCGTAATTTAGGTCTTAAGCGAAAGAGCTGAGAAAGAAAACACGTGTAACAGTATATTGATGCGGGGAGTTCTTAAAGTGACAGTAGTCTAATATTCCTGCTGTCTGTCATTCATATTCATCTCTCACTGGTCTTGACTAATTCCCTTTTGTAGCTTTGATAAGAAGAAATATATATTTAATTTACACAGTGAAGAATATGCAGTGTTTTTATACATTCATTTACTTTATACAATGTATGTAGCATTGACATATTTGTTATACTGTAGTGCTTGTAATGGTTAAGCTATTTACAAATAAATAAATAGACAAATAATGTATAACCCATAAATACAGGTATTTGCACTCACCATGGTAACAGTGTCATGTGACCTACGACATCAGAGAGGAGTCCTCTCCCATGGCCTCATGGGATAGAAAAGCTGGATACAATTGGATACATGCTCCAGAATCTCAATCAATGGAGATAGTAGTACATCCGGGTATTTTTTGACATTTGTTTTATGATTGGGTGTACTGACACATTTTCATATAATATTTAAATGTATATTTTGTATTGTTTTTAGTAAGTTACATTCTATCCTGCTGCTTGATATATGTGTTTATTTAAATGCACACTATACATAAGGCAGCGGTTCTCAATTCCAGTCCTCGCGCCCCCCCGCTCTGCATATTTCATATGTTACTCTTATTGCTTCAGATGTTTGTTCTATTGGAACGTAAGTGCCCTGCGAAGTGGACATCACAGGATATTCCTCCATGATTCCAGTTCGAAGCGAACGTATATATTCCATTCAAAGTGCATTGAAGTGTGCGAGACGTGAATTAAAATTGTATATATTTACAGAGGTATATGATGTCACACTCGTCCGTGCGTGAAGACGTTGCGCAGCGCAAATCCATGAATGAATGTTTCCGAAATGAAGTAAACTTCAGCGGATTTCCCTGCTCAGGGAGTAGGGAGCAATGGACCCTGTGTAGGGAGCAATGGACCCTGTGTAGGGAGCAATGGACCCTGTGTAGGGAGCAATGGACCCTGTGTAGGGAGCAATGGACACAGTGTAGGGAGCAATGGACCCTGTGTAGGGAGCAATGGACACAGTGTAGGGAGCAATGGACCCTGTGTAGGGAGCAATGGACACAGTGTAGGGAGCAATGGACCCTGTGTAGGGAGCAATGGACACAGTGTAGGGAGCAATGGACCCTGTGTGAGCAATGGACCCTGTGTAGGGAGCAATGGACCCTGTGTAGGGAGCAATAGACACAGTGTAGGGAGCAATGGACCCTGTGTAGGGAGCAATGGACCCTGTGTAGGGAGCAATGGACACAGTGTAGGGAGCAATGGACACAGTGTAGGGAGCAATGGACCCTGTGTAGGGAGCAATGGACCCTGTGTAGGGAGCAATGGACCCTGTGTAGGAGCAATAGACACAGTGTAGGGAGCAATGGACCCTGTGTAGGGAGCAATGGACCCTGTGTAGGGAGCAATGGACACAGTGTAGGGAGCAATGGACACAGTGTAGGGAGCAATGGACCCTGTGTAGGGAGCAATGGACCCTGTGTAGGGAGCAATGGACCCTGTGTAGGGAGCAATGGACCCTGTGTAGGAGCATGTCAATCGGAACACAGTTCATGCATGGAGCGCACTTCTAACAAGCTGATTATCTGAATCAGGTGTTAACAAAGAGAGACATGCAGAGCGGGGGGGCGCGAGGACTGGAATTGAGAACCTCTGACATAAGGGAAGTGGGCTTGTTCTGGGTTGTATACTGACGTAGGAAAGCTCTTCATTATTACTTCCAGGTAGGTGTGTTGAAGCAAGTTGGTGCAGGTTGGGACACCCCTTGTGGATAGTTTGAGTTAACACTTCTGGACCAAACCTACGCCCTTGGTGTCTCTCTCTGGGTGGGTGGATGGATTGATCTCCATCAGTACTAATCTCTGAGAGCTCATGAGGCTGGTGTGCTGTCCAGTCAAAGTCATGGGTATTACGGCACAGCAGTTAAATCAGGCTTTAAACCAGTCGACCATGACCTGATCCCGAACAGCTGTGGGATATCTCTCTCTCATGCTCTCGCGTTCTCGTTTCCCATCAGAACATGCTCTCTTGACACAGAGACACACTCACAATCAATCACAAGATGTATTTCCCGTGCGAGCCGTTATGAGCTGATGTACATTAGCTGCAGGATGTGGTGTGCTATGATAAGCTCTTTTCCTGGATGACGGTGTATGGCACTGGCCTAATTCTACTCTGTGTGGGAATAATGACTTCCCGTGTTTGTTGTCTTGCTGGTTGGTTGAGGGACAAAAGACAAGAAGTACGAGCACATTTGAAAATCCTACAAGTCATGACACTCCTCGTGTGTTTTATTTTATTTTTTTTGTCCAGAAACAATTGTCTCATTCAGTGTACTCGGGCACTTCCTCCTAAATGCTTGCCTTAGCAAAAAAAAATGGGACTTTCCGGACTTCGTCCAGCAGTTCGTTCCTAACTCATACTGATGTATCATATTGATCTGCTATCAATATTTCATGAAACTGCAAGGTTTTCTGGTCTGCAGAACTCAAAGCAATCCCACATTGAGTAGATTTGAACAGCACACTAATGGAAAGTAATGTTTGTGTGTTAGCCAGATGGTGAGCAACATGTGTGTGTGTTTTGTGGATAACTGTGTGTAAATTGTGTTTATGTGTGAGTGTTAAACCAATAAGAAATGAGAGCATGCATCTTTACAATACTGTAGAGAGAATAACATGCCACAATGATATCATTAATGATTTGCATATTTAGAACGTTTGTGAAAACTGTGATTAATTATATTTGTAGGGTTTTTGAAGTTTTTGAATACTGTAGAAGATTAAAAAGTGAAAAAAACTTTTATTGTCACTTTAGGTCAATTTAATGAATTATTGCTTAATGAAAGCATTTTCTTTGATTAAAAATATGAAAATAAAAAATCTTATTGCCCCTGCACTTTTGTATGATAGTTTTTTGGAAAGTTGGTCAGTTTGTTCAGACAGGATGGAGGGAGGAGGAGGGATGGATGGATGGACGGATGGGTGGATGGAGGGATGGAGGGATGGGTGGGTGGATGGAGGGATGGGTGGGTGGATGGAGGGATGGAGGGATGGGTGGGTGGATGGAGGGAGGGATGGAGGATGGGTGGGTGGATGGAGGAGGGATGGATGGGTGGAGGGATGGATGGGTGGTGGATGGAGGGATGGATGGGTGGATGGAGGGATGGAGGATGGAGGATGGGTGGGTGGATGGAGGAGGATGGATGGTGGTGGATGGAGGGATGGAGGGATGGATGGGTGGATGGAGGGATGGAGGAAGGGATGGATGGATGGAGGGATGGATGGACAGACGGATGGATGATAGGGGATTTTGAATGAACTCCTGTATTTTTTATTATTAGTAGGTTATTTTCTAGTATTTTAGATGCACTGTGTTTAGTGTAAATTTATTTGTGTGTGTGTCTGTGTGTGTGTGTGTGTGTGTGTGTGTGTGTGTGTGTGAGTGTGTGTGTGTGTGTGTAGTTGCCAGTCATACGGACAGCACCATCTCCATGGCTCTTTCTGACTGTTCCGATACTCAGAATAGCAGCTGTCACTGTGGCGGTATACCTTTCAAAGGAACACTTTTGTACCTATTAGGTTCAAATATGTACACTTTGGTACTAATATGTACCTTTTAAGGTACTAAATGGATCCTTTAGGTACAAACATGTACCTTTTGAAAAGGTACCGCCCAGTGACAGCTTTTGTACCTTTATTTCTGAGAGTGTAGTGTAAGTGCTTCTGAGACGTCCTCCTCCTTCACCTCCCTTCTCTCTCCGTCACATTCCTCCTTCCGGTCTTTGTGTGAGCTTTTGCTCTTCCAGGAATTCTCTGGGAGGAAGAACAGTCTTCCTGCTCCGATAACACCTCAGTTGCCCTCTCTGTGGGTCTGGGGGAAAACGTTTTATGTATATTTTAACACACACACATCCACATGTCTTACACTGTCCGGCATCCTGATGCTTCCTCCACTTTACATGTCTGAATGTTTTGTTCCATCGCCTATTGTACGGTATTTTATTATTAGTTGCAACCTTTTTAATAAGTAGACCAAAGCATTAAATATAACCTGACTATATTGTGAAGGTGGGCTTGAGGCAGCTAGGATATCATCAGATAATAGGGGTGTAGTGGTGCACAAAAAATATGTAGATATATATTTTTGGGGGGAGGGGGTTAATGTTCGGTATGTTTTTGGTATAGCAGGGGCAAACTGTTTTTTTATAGTGGTTTGACTGAACAAACTATCTTTTTTTAAAGGTTTGCATGTATTGCTACAACTAGTCACAACAAATACTGCAGTTTATGGAGCTGCTATAATTATGGGAAGAGATATGAAGTACTTACAGTTTTGGATGCATAATGTTTTATTACTCTCCCTTTCTAATCCTCTCTGTTTTTTTTTTTTTTATGCACATACTGTACATGTGCCGGTGTCCTGACGTTTTATCCTACCCTTCAGATTTTCCTACCAGGGTTTACTGCTCATGCGCACATAAATATTGCATAATTTTTCTCACGCTGAACAATTATAATTACTGTATTGCATTACTGTAAGGGGTAGGTTTAGGGTTGGGGTATGTGTAGACGTTATTAAAACACAATCTAATAGGTAGAAAAAAATATATTTATTGTTGGTTTCCGGCCATAGCTGTATCCTTTCTTAGCCACAACCCTGAACAACACATAATTACTGTATTTGCATTACTGTAAGGGTAGGTGTAGACGTTAATAACCCATAATTTGACAAGTAGCATTTTTCGTTGTCAAATTGTACTTTCTACTTTTTTAATGGGAGGTAGCAAAATCTGACAGGGTAACACAAATCGACAGAACACCGGCACTCATTCATTGAGGCTTGCAAAGTTAAAGACTCGCCTGTGGTCAGGATGAACCTTTATGTAAAATAGAAATAGTTGTCTATATTTGTAACATTTACATGTAAGTATAAAACTGTAAGATATACATTGTGTGTGAGAACTCATCTTAAACACATTAAATGAGTATGTTGTCATCATTTGCTCACCCTATGAGTTTCTTTCTTCTGGTGAATGCAAAAGAAGAATGTTGGTAACCAAACAGCTGCTGGTAGCCACTGACTTTTCTTCCATACTGTAAAAATTTTACCTGTAAATTAACAGTAAAATACTGGCAGCAGGGTTTCCAGCTGTGTACCGTAATCTTACATTTTCATTACCGTAATCTAAATTACAGATTTTCTGTAATTTAACAGTAAAATACTGGCAGCAGGGTTTCCAGCTGTGTACCGTAATCTTACATTTTCATTACCGTAATCTAAATTACAGATTTTCTGTAATTTAACGGTAAAATACTGGCAGCAGGGTTTCCAGCTGTGTACCGTAATCTTACATTTTCATAACCGTAATCTAAATTACAGATTTTCTGTAATTTAACAGTAAAATACAGGGTTTCCAGCTGTGTACCGTAATCTTACATTTTCATTACCGTAATCTAAATTACAGATTTTCTGTAATTTAACGGTAAAATACTGTCAGCAGGGTTTCCAGCTGTGTACCGTAATCTTACATTTTCATTACCGTAATCTAAATTACAGATTTTTTGTAATTTAACAGTAAAATACTGTCAGCAGGGTTTCCAGCTGTGTACCGTAATCTTACATTTTCATTACCGTAATCTAAATTACAGATTTTTTGTAATTTAACAGTAAAATACTGGCAGCAGGGTTTCCAGTTTTGTAATCCTGCGGTTGCATTGCTGTATTCTAAGTTGCATACTATGGAGGTCAGCTGTTGGCACAGAACTGTTATATTTTTGGGGGTGAACTATCCCTTTAAACGACACGCGTATCTTACACACTGAAATAAATAATACAAAAACAAAATTAAGGTAAGTGGTTGCAAACAATTTATTTTAGCCACATTTAAATAAATAAATAAAGATGTTGAAAGTTAGTCAACTAAATTAGTTTATTTAAATGTAGCTAAAATAAATTGATTGCAACTACTTACCTTAATTATTGTTCGTAAATTACATTTACATTTATGCATTTAGCAGACGCTTTTATCCAAAGCGATTACAGTGCATTCAGGCTATACATGTTTTTGTCAGTACATGTGTTCCCTGGGAATCGAACCCACAACCTTTGCGCTGCTAACGCAATGCTCTAACCACTGAGCCACAGGAACATACCAAAATTAAAAGAATATTTTTTAGTACTTACCACACATTTTACAAAATCAGATGCTTGGTCAGTGGTGCTCAGGATCTGTAAATCATTCGCCATCATCCTCAGTCATCTCTCCTTACTCTGTTTATGTGGTAAGTGAAATCTTATGTAGTGTAATGTAACAGGCTAGCGCTAGCAAGGAGCTAACCATGTCCCTTTTAGTGGCTCGCGTTATTTTATCAGAACGTGTTATTTGCTTTCCGTGCCTTTCTGAATACAGACATCCACCCAATCCCTGCACTTCACCTCCGCTGCACAGCCTGAAACATTACATTTATTTCCATCATCTGCCATTTTCACTGTTGTCCTCGCTTGTTCCTTCACAACACCTGCAGAACTTCTGATGATTCGGCTGATGTCTGGCCCAGAACATGGGCTGGTATACGTTAAGCAAATGTTGGGGGCGTAACTATTAGTGATCCCAACTGTTACGTCCCAGTCGGTGTTCTGATGTTCTGATTCGCCTATTTTTCAGTGGTCTTTTTTATTCACGAGATTTACATGAGTAGGAAACAATGGTGTTTGAGGCTCACGGTATGTCATTTCCATGTACAGAACTCGTATTATTCAACTATGCCAAGGTAAATACAGTTTTCCATTCTATGGCACCTTTAATATAATGCAAGTCTCCATGTTTAACTTGGATTGTGCAATTTTCCAGCAGCTTACTCTGTGTCCTTTATAATTTTTCACAAGTGTTTGCGACATCAAAGTATATCAATGTAAACAGTACTGTCCACACATGCAGTGATTAAAACAGCACCGTTTTCATTTGGTACACATGTGAACCAAAACAGACCCATGCCAACACTTTTTGGTACGGATGCGTGTACCGTTACACCCCTATCAGACAATATCAACACATTATTCTGAATAACAAGACATTTTTAGGGCTGTCAATCAATTAAAAATGTTAATCAAATTAATTAGGCCTATGCTGTATGCTGGATAATTAAATGAATTAATTAGTCTGTTGGTGGATAAATACATTATTATGGAATTTATGTATGGGTTAGAGGACATTTTTCATTTTTTTATCCTTTTTTTATATATAATTAGGCACATAAACTAACAGCCTTTATTTATTTTCAGCCATTTGACTTTATTTGAAAGGACAGCGGGGGGGGATGTGATCTGACATGAAGCACATTTGTAATATCATTACTCCATGACTCCTTTTTGACTATTTTGAATAAAAGCCTGATATTTTTTTATGTGCAAAACCATTTCTACATCCTCAATCGTTCACATTACTGCTTTGAAAGCTCAATTCGATGATTGCAAAGGTTGTCGAAAGCACTTACAGTACTAATCTTGACAGTAAAAACATAGTAGAAACGCTCCTTGCCTTCGAGTGGACTCTAGATGTTTGCACCACTTTGTGTATGGCACTCGTTTTGATAAAATGCCCCCTAACACGACATCCCTCATTTTCAGCGGCAGCAGAAATGAGCCTCGGGATATGAATGCTGGCTTGTTTCCGAGTGTAAATTTACAAAGGGCAACTAATCCTGATTGGGTTATTGGAGGCTTTTGCATTGCTCACAAATAACCGTGGAACCTGAGATGAAACTAATAAACGAGGTGAAGCTTTCGAGTTCGAACCGCTGCTCTTTGCAGAATGAGGTCAAAGAAATTCATCCTACAATGAAATGCAGCTGCCCGAATATATTGCTAGTTGTGTGAAAAGGTAAGAAAGTACTGTGGCAATTGACACACAGCCATGTACCCGTTCCTAATATTAAAATAAGTCATAATGGCCTTTTCAACTTTTCCAAATGAAAAACTATTGTGGCAAATTACACTGACTGTAGCTCAATTGTTCACGTACTTTTCTTTTGGTCCCTTATAATTGCTTCATTGTTACCATGTAATTACAGTTTTAAAAGGTCCACGAGACATATAATGATTATTAATAATGTAATCCAAGTTTTATGGCATTAACATTTCAGTTACACCCCCCCGCCCCAGAAGCCTGAAATCTCTAAGTGAACTAACATATGCAATTACTAGTACTGTAGGATTATTTCTCATAATAATAAAAGTCCTGGGTATTGCATATTATAGGCAGTCATTTGACTGTGAATATTATGAATATTACATTAATTGATTTAAATAATCAGCTCAACTATTAAAATGCATTTGCTATAGTTTCATAGTACATCGTTTTGTTTTAGTGTTTAACTCCATACATGATTGTCTTCATTACAGAACTGTGTGTCATAACACATTAATTAAAGCTTTATAATTAATGATTGTATGTTGCTAAGGACATTAATGCTCTCCTCTTTGGCCCTTGTTGAGGATAAGAGGGAGTGCCGTAAGGAAGGATATCCTGGGTCAAAGGTCGTGGTGTGAGCGCAGGATTTCCTCTCTTCGCTCTGAGACTGGGCAGCCGGCCCAGCTCAGTACTGCTGACTGTGTAAAGTCACACACTAGGTCTATTCATACACACACACACCTAGGACCTACTCTATTTCTAATAAACATATGAAAACATATATCCTCTCCTGCCACCCACTACGGCTTTGCCTTCAAATATTCCCTATACTTGATTTGGTATTCTGTAAATCATCAAAACAAGACATGAAAGATTAGATACAATTCTGAATTATGCTTCCACATCTCTCTGTCTATATGTTGTGCATAAGTCTTTTAGTGCATAAAAGAAGATGGTTTAAAGACTGTTCTTTCTATCTTTTGCTGTAGTGTGTCATATATCAGTTTATATTTCCAGACATTCATTTGATCATTTATTGTAATAATCCAGTGAGATGGACAAGAGCCAGCTCCACACAGAGATCTGATCTCACCATCATCCAATCCATCTGTGATTACATGACAGACTAAACCCAGACGAACCGTAGCTAATAGAAGATAATTGATAAAGTGCCTAGAACTGTTAACAGCGCTGTAGCTTTGCTTTGTTTCTTGACGCGTCAGTTCTTCTGGATTCAGTCTCAGTTTATTCATATAATCACAGACAGACTGATGATGATCAGATCACATCTCTGTGTGAAGCACTGAAATCTCACTGCATTACAATTAATGGCAAAATGAATGTTTGGAAAAGTAATCTGATATTTCCTACTGACACACGACAGCAAAAGATAGAAATAACTGACTTTAATCCATGTTTTTGTTGTTGAATATACTAATGATCTGAAACGTTTGCACTGTCTGTGTGTTACATCTATTGTTGGTAAAACAGTAGTTAGTGACAATGTTGATTAAAAATAGCATTAAAGGTCCCATATTGTCAAAACTAATATTTTCATGATAACTGCGGTTTAGGGGATATGTGACGATCATATAAGTTTCAAAACATTCAATCCACAGCCGTAAATTAGCTGTGCTTTTCACGAGCCCTTGTGACTCATTCATACTAATCACTCATACAAATGCTTACGATTTTTAATAAATCTAATATTTGTACGAATGACCTACACCAAACCCCGCTGCTAAACCTATCCGTCACTGGGTTTAGACAAATCATAGAGTGAGGTTCAGGATTCAGAAATAAATTACATTTTAAAAAATATCTTCAAAAGAAAACAGTTCTTTTAAATTTGAATGATATTTCACAATATTACTGTTCTTACTGTATTTTGGATCAAATACAGCCGAGGCTTTGAAAAGCAAAGACTTTTATTTTAGTGTAATTTCGTTTCGGCCTTGGTCACTGGAATATTCATAACAATAACTATAACTATAAATGTTAATGCCTTATCTGACCTAGGGCACAATATAAGCCAGGACTGCCTAAACTAAATGAGTGCATTATGCCCCTGTGAGAGATTGTATTCAGCCTCAGTAAAACTGACATTCATGCAGCTCACTCAGAAAGATGGATTCCAGCACATCCATTTGGCAGCGTTCCTCTTTGCTGTAAAACATGGAGGCTGACAAACAGCACTTGGGTGATTTCACAGAACAGTTTTCCATCAGGCGTCCCCAACAGCTGCTTCACCTCTTATATGACCCTACACTGCATCAGAGCTGTCACACACTCCGCTCTGCCTTCAGTCAAAGTGTTTTTGGAAAGACTTAAAGGTTGTGTTTTGAATTTGTGCAAAAACAGGAGGAAAGAAAACACTGCTCACCCACAGCCTGGCTGATGAAACTGAATGATGCAAAGTATCGCTCAAGTTATCCTAAAGAGTTACTCTGATTATTTATTCATTCAGTTCTGTTTGGTAAAAGCTCTGGTTAAAAGAAAGCTTTAGTGCGGGAAAGACGAAAGATTCGCGTTTATACATCAGAGACTGAGAGAAAGAGATAGACGAGAGCTTATGAATATAAGAAATGAGTTTTAGCAGTTTTGAAGCATAAACACACAAATGCATTTTTAAGTGGGACTCGTCAGATTCTTTTGCATGAAATTGGTACCAGGCTTATAGATGCAAACCCTCCGTGGCTAATGATGATTCTAATGCAATGTTTGTTCTTGGATTGAAATCATCAGCTTTCACCACTGGGCCTTGAACATTTGCATTTTTATGTTTTGCATTTACATGTGCTTTCATTTATGCTTCTGACAGCTGCTCACTTATGAAATCTCATGAAAAACAAATCTGTTTTGATGCCTTTATACCTGAGGATACACAAAAGTCGATTTCTTTTCTCTTCAAAATGTCATCTTTTGTTTTTGTGTGTTTATTTATTTATTTATGAAAAAAAATCATTCAGATTAAGTACTTATATTTTTTTTAAGTACTTTTCATGTTTTCATTCTCAAATGAGGATTAATTGAATGTTTTTTCCTTGGTTGACAAACTCATTTGACATTGAAGCAAGAGGTATTTTTTATTTATTTATGATTTTCCATTTAAATTCAAACTTCAAAAAACTTCCCAGTTTATGGTAGACCTATGTTGCTAACGAGCGATTGGTAATCGCCTCAGTTATAGTATGTCAAAATATGTTCATGCCTTTGAACAGCGTGCTTCATCTTTTTCTGTCTTCCTCTTTTGATACATGATGCTTTAAGCTGGAGATTTGGTTATTGCTCTTCAAAGAGAAAATGCTCTCTCTCTCTCTCTCTCTCTCTCTCTCTCTCTCTCTCTCTCTCTCTCTCTCTCTCTCTCTCTCTCTGTGTTTAAATGTTTCAATTGAATTCTCAACTTTGTTAAGAAATGTTCATAAAAAAACTGGCCTTCAATCTTTAAGGTATGTTTATTCATTTAATCTAAGAATTTATTTAATTTAAAAATTCTTTCATCAGTTGCGCCGTGTTTTACAAAGATGGTTAATCTTTCTGAAAGATAAAGCATGCATAAGAAATATTGTGCTTTTGTACAGTGAATATTTTAGTTCATTTAATCTAAGAATTTATTTAATTTAAAAATTCTTTCATCAGTTGCGTCGTGTTTTACAAAGATGGTCAATCTTTCTGAAAGATAAAGCATGCATAAGTCTACACTGCTGCTTGACACGCTCGTTCAATTCTCCAAATGTGGAGAAATATTGTGTTTTTGTACAGTGAATATTTTAGTAAACACAGGAATAAAAACAAGTTTGACATTTCGCTAAAGAAACAACACTCTAATAAGCACATAAAATGTATAACACAACTAAATGTCAATCTTTAATAAGATGGAGTTACTCCACACTAATTTAAATCTATTTAAAAGCAATGTAAAAGTTTAAAAGCAATGCCATTTTAATAATGTTTTCCCCCATTGAGAACACATGCAATGTGGCCTTAAAATGAAGAGTATTTTTACTGAAACTGAAGTATGAGAACACACACTTTAAGACACTTTAAAATACTCTTTAGTCAGGCAGCTTGGTAGGATTTGTACAAAAGTAAAAATCAGTTACAATCATTTGTTTCAGTAGTATCTGTGTAGCTTGCACTGTAGATAGGTATTTTATCAGGTCAAGTAGGCCTACAGCTTGACCATAGTTGAACTACTTTATTCTTGTTTTGCTAATATCTTGACAAGTTGATCTTGTGCGACATGTGCTGTTCGTTTTGACCATTAATAGAGTTGCTGCATGCACAACATGACTTGCGTTTGCATGTTGGTTAGGATTCAGTCTTAGCAGTGTGTTAGCTCAGATTTGTATCATCTCCATCACACGGCCAGGAATTGTTGACAGCAGGGACCGTAATGAACACTCACCAAGTGCCAAATTTGACTTTGAATTGGCTTTGACAAATACCAGTGGCCTGAAACTGTATAAGGAACTGCTGGTTATTAATAGTTTAATCTGTCATGAGAATGTTAGTTTGAATATAGTTGACGTGAGCAAAGTGAGCTATTAAAAAAAAGCCTGTAATCATCTACTAAATAAAACATCTGTCTTGCATCAATCTTATTTCAGAAATGAATGTGGCAACACATATGGTGAATTGTCCTTGCATTAAGCCTTCACAACTCAAAAATATGAAACATAATCACAATGTGATGTGTTCAATTTTTGTGTCAGGTGCAATTTTATTATGATGGAGCGATTATGCTGAGAAGAACACAGCGACCGAACTGTTTGTCACTGGAGGAAAAAACCTTTCAATAACTACATAATGACTAGGGCTTGGTACAAAGACAAATTTCATGATTCGATTTCAATTCACAAGCAATTCGATTCCATTAGAATCAATGTCAATTCATTTGGACGCACTGTGTCTTTTTTTTCCAAGGAAAAATACATCTCTCTCAACTAATGTGATTGAAACACTGATTGAGTGATTACATGATGCATGATACATTCTGTAAATTATTTCTTTCAACATACCTTCAGATGTTCATTTTGTGCTAGTAGAGAGGTTCATGTGCCGCTTGAACAGAGGCGCTACAGCGTTCTGTCATGCCACGTTAAAGAGCACCAAAACTGATTTAGTCTTTGAAATTCATCAGAAAATTGAAAGCTGAGACTTTGTTGCATATCAAAAGTTACTACGTTTATTGTGTTTATTTAATATTTGGAGGTGTGCTGCAAATAAAAAAAATGTCTATGCTTCAACTAAAAACAGCATAGATTGATTTTTGGGAAAAGTACATTTCTTACCAAACAAGATTATTAAGGCTGAGCTGAAAAAACATATTTTAATAAATTCCCATGAACCAGTATTGATTCTTAAATCCATTCACTCTTCACGGGCAGGTGTGTCAAAGTTAATTCGGGACCCTGGATCAAAGCGAGCGCTCTCTGAGAGTTTGGTATATTCACCGGCTGTGCTGTCTCTGCATGAGGGCTCAGATCTGTTCTCTAAAGTACACCTGTGTGCAGGAGTCACCTGTCCACGCTCCACCTCTGCCCGCCTGCTGCGACTCCATGCATGTGGGACTTCTTCTTTTTTATTCTTTTTTTCAAAGGCTGAATCTGTTTTATTCATGCACAAACCATCAAAGACAAAGATCTCTCGAAACAATGATGTATCTCTCTCTCTCTCTTTCATTCTCTTCTCTCCATCTGTCAGACACGTTCAGAAAGACATCCATGAATGGTATAACTCAAGGCCATTCCGAGTATTGCTCAATTATTTATCAAGCATGGAAATGCAACTTGATTGAAGTTCCTTTGAAGTATGGACATCATTTCTCACACTGAAGGACTGTATAAAATCATCATTCGGCTGCTATACAGAGCGCTCGCCCCTCAGGAGCAATGAGTCCCATTTAAATCTGTTTCAATTCTTTAGCACTTTCTCTGTTCGTGTTAAATTAGGCCTGCGTAGTGCCATAATAGAGGAAAAGAGTCAGATTATTAAGAATGCAACTCCATCAACCCCTTTTAGTTTATCACTACCTGGTTATGTTTAGTGCATATTAAAATTCTCATACTGAATCCCAAAAGTCATTATACGTGATGTATTGTCATGCCAATAGCAGGCATTTCCATAGCCAATTACAAATCTGTATATTATTGAGCAGTGGCTCTGTGTGCCGTTCTCATTGCAGCACACACACTAATGTGAACCAACAGCATCAGCGTGGAGAAGATCTTTGTCTCTGTTATGGCCAGACAGCATTCTCATTCTACCGCAATGAACTCTTTCCTCTAAGGACACAAACAGAGACAACAAACCCCAGACTCTTCTCACACGCACACACATCGACATCACTGAGCTAGATTAATGACCAGCCTGATGTGATCTCAATCCCCATTACCGCATGTTCAGTGTTGTTATCCATTCATTTGTTAGCCGGAATGATTTGAGCAAAGCTCAACTTTGTGTCTCAATGAGCCCCAGGAGAGGCGGAATGGGATTTTTCCTCCTGAACTCCCTCAAACAGTGTTGCCCTTTCACAGCTGATCTGAGGCGACGCGTGCTGCATTGGTGATTTCTGACAGGACAGTATGGGATTTATATCGTTCTGTTATATGGTCACCTGTTCCTGAAGTCATGTCAGACATGTGATGCATGGCTTGTGTTCTCCTCTAAACCAGTGCTAGTCAGGAAACAAGCAAAGCGCAGCTGGTAACACTTTAGAATCAGGAACACTTATTCACTGTGAACTACAACTTTCTCTCAATAAATTCTGATTAATAGTTAGTAGGTAGTTGTTAAGTTTAGGTATTGGGTAGGATTTGGGATGTAGAATAAGGTCATGTAGAATAAGTCATTAATATGTGCTTAATAAGTACTAATACACGTCTAATATGCATGCTAATAATCAACTAGTTAAGAGACCCCAGAATAAAGTGTTACCACAAAGCTTTTAGTTTAACCACAGTTTTCAGCAGCAAGGTGTAACATTGCTAGGTTTTCAGTAGCAAAGATAAGATCCAGAGCAGAGCTGACAAACTATACACCATTTTATTCCCTGATCATTTTTATGATTTTTTTATTAGTTGTTTGGAATCAACTATAATCCTAACTAGGAATTAATACAATATTTTTTTTTGCAAACACTTTGCAGTAAGGTTCTATTTGTTAGTGCATTCGATATCATGAACTTTTTGGACCCGTTTTGTCTTGTTCTGCCCCTGTTTCTGTTCCTGTTTCCTTATTTGGTCATTTTCCTGTCCTTGATTAGTTAATTATGATTCCTGGCACCTGTGTTTGTAAATGATCCTGTGTATTTAAGTTCCTGTCTGTTCCTTTCTTGCTTTCGGGTCTACTAGTTGTGTTTGTGAGTTAACTACCGGTTCTATGTTGGGTTATCCCTGTGTTTCATCATTAAAGACTGTTATATTTATATATTCTGAGACTCCTGCTTTCTACCCACAACTACGACTGTTACAGAACAACTAATGTTAGTTTATGCAACTTAAAATAGTAAAATATGTTCGTAAGATTTTTTAAGGGTTTTGAAAGAAGTCTCTTATGCTCACCAAGGCTGGATTAATTTGATCAAATACAGAAAAAACAGTAATATTTTACAATTTAAAATAACTTATTTTCTTTTTGTGATGGCAAAGCTGTATTTTCAGCATCATTACTCCAGTCTTCAGAAATCATTCTAATATGCTGATTTGATGCTCTGTTGTGTGAAATTATAAATCATCTAGAGTAATAGATGTGAAAGTAGTGTTAGCTTTTAAAACAAACAGATCAAATATCACCTGCCTATTTTCATCAGTATTTCATATTTATAAAAACAGGAACTAACTTAAATATAGCAAGCGACTGTTTTTTTATTTTAATTGTAATATTTATTTTTTGCTTTGCTTGTAGTGTAACTATAGCTACTTGTATTATTATTATTATGTCATTCAGCTGATTTTTTTCTATATATTTGATAGATTAGTTAACTGGTTACACTGGTTATTGGTGGTTGTGAGAGTGTTGAGGTTAGTAAAGCGTCGAAGTGTTTTTATATTTGATTTTGATTTCCCAATACAGTAATGGTGCGTTCAAGTCATGTCGGATACATTATATTTACGAGTTGAAGTCGTTATTACGAGTTAGAAACGGGACATTTTCTTTAAGCCCGAGTTTCGAGATGAGGACATGTCAGTGAAAAAAACGTGTCGGATGCAATGGACGCAGCCAAAAACTAAAGATATGCAGCGTCAGTAAAGTTGTTGAAATTAATACAATGATTTATTTATTTTTGGAGGGGGGGATAATGTACAATAAAACTATATAACCTACCCATAAAAAAATATTATATTATTGTATAATTATAATAGAATATATAATTATTCAGTTAACATCACCTTCATAAATTAAATAAAAACAGAAAAACAAAATGCACATTCTTCATTCATCATTTTATAGATGTAGAGTTAAAAAAAAATCATAGAATTTTATGTAGAAGTTCATTTTATGTTGAAGTTAAATCGCCATCTTGTTCCGACCATAGTGACTTAAACGCACCCGACATCATAATAACGACTTGTCGACTCGTAAGTACGAATGTCCCCATGATATTTTTTTTTTTTTTTTAAATATCGTTCATTTATAATTTCATGTTAGATTAACTACAGAGCCTTTTTTGAAAGGTTTTATCACTAAAGGCTAGAACACACTAACGACTTGAACGATCTGAACAGACTTGCTGCCTTTGTAAATGGTTTCAAATAAAAACTGGGCATCATGCGCTAAACAACTGAGAAACAGACCTTCAAGTCATTCTGAACTCAGCAACAAACTCAGACCAACATGTGCCTCGTTGCTTGGAAACATGACAAATGAAAACAATGTGTTCTGATATCAGCTCAAAGAATCAAACGTGTTTGAAGTCCTCCGACTGAGTTAGTGTCCGTCATATACTACACAGTTCACTGTGAAATCTGTCCACTCACTCTGCCCAGTATCTGCCGACTGGCTCGGGTTTGCTCCAGACTGCAAACTGAGACAAAAATCTAGGAAAAACTTGTGTAGTGCATTCCAGCATTTAGGAAACATGCCACATGATCCTGTCTGTTGCACAACTATCCGGAATGAATTATGCGGTTATGTTAAACATTGTATGTAGTATTAAATGTTGACCTTTCAAAACCTAGCTATGAGCAATAGTAACAGTAATGTAAACCAAACATGATAAATATTTGTATTAATGCACAAACCTTAGTTTAGATCATTTCCAAGTTTATTTACACCGGGCATTCGCTTCTCAAAATTCATTGTGAAAGCACAGCAGAGAGCCAAATGCATTTGAAGCTCATCTCAAACACACACACACACACACACACACACACACACACACACACACATACACACACTCTCGCTCTTGGCCTATTAGAAAGTCGTATCTGTTTCAGTGTTGTATCTGCACGGTGGAGAAAGAGGAACATTTTGTACTGTGTCACGAATTGAATAACACAGATTCCTCCGGCAAGGCAAACACAGAGCTTGCAATTAAAAAGCAGATGCTTGGCAGGGCATATCTGTCATTAATGCATACATGTAAACACACGCAGAAACGCAGTCAGGTCGAGTCCAGAGGCCTATTCGTTTGTTGCTCCTGGCTGAATTACTGAGAGTCTACAGATGACTACTCAAGACTGTTTTCTTTTTTTCTCCCCAAAAATATACAGGCTGTTTACCCACATCGCTTTGACAAGATCTCTGCAGTGCACACACAGAGAGTTCTGACACGGAGCCAGAGACACGTAAAATATTTACTTGTGTTGAGGACGTAAACAAGTGTTCCCTGTTTACTCATTGGGACCAGTCGCATCCTCCAGTTTTAGACTTGAAAGCGTGTGGGGGTGGCGGGTGGATGAGATGAGACATGAAGGAGAGGAACGTTTCGATGCGGTGGAATGGAAAATGCTGGTGGAGCTGTCAGATCAACACGCTCGTTCGAGAGGAATCGCAGCACGCCTCAATGAGCCTTTGGTCAGAAAGCGAATGAGGACACCTTACATCCAGAGCAGATACAAGAAAACAGACAGATGTTACACGCCTATCGGTTAAATCATGTGTGCGTTCATTCAGTATTAATGAATCCAACTCAAAAAAGAGCACTCAAGTCTTCATTAATCAGCCGTAATGTTCTTGCATATAGATTAGTCATAGTTGATTTAAGGTAACTGATCACTTGCTTTTTCTTCAAACTTCATTCAATTTAGTTCAAGTTTATTTGTATAGCGCTTTTCACGATACAAATCATTGCAAAGCAGCTTTAACGAAAATGTAAGTTTCTATTTGAAAGTTTCTACATTATGTTTAGTAGTAGCTTATCAGTGGTGACTGTCAAGTTAATATCCATATGACAAAAAAGTACAGTAAAATTCACTGTATTCAGCACAAACTGTGCTACAATAATATGTGAGCAGTTTTTACTTTTGAGAAAGCCACAAAACACATACAGAAGGACCGGATGAACACTTTTGAGAACAGGATGTGGTAGTCTAGAGTTTTTGCTACAATAACTTTTATAAACAACTATTAAAAAAAAAACGTGCTCAATTATTCTCAATAATTATTCAAATACAGCATCCAATGGCAAGTCTCTAGCAGCAGACCTTTTCAATATTTAATGGTGCATTATGTAATATTGACGGCTAGAAGTTGAAATGGATACTACAGTCTAGATTCAAAATATCACGAGGGTTGCCAGATTGAGAACACGCAACTGGAACAGGTACAAGTGACAATGGTTGATCAGCTGATTTATCCATGTATTAATATGTCTCTGCTCGTATAGCTATTTAGATGGATGTCAAGGCTTTTTAGATTGGGTATAATCAGCATTCTCTGGCCCAGTACATGTGCTGTCTTCCATGGGTGCAATGCACTGTTTTCTGCCAACTGGCAACCCGCTGTGTCGAAATACTATTGGGTAACCTGGCAGTGGGCATGAATCAAACAGACCATAACAAAAACTGACATTCCAACACATTTAAAAGCAGAATAACTGCATTGTTTTCAAAGAAACAATCATACAAACTTAGCATTGTTCAAATATCTGCAAACATGGTATTTTTATGCTTTATTAAAGTCAAAAGTCCTCATTCTGTATGTTCTGGTGATGACACTGGTGAGTAGTGCTGTGTATGAAGCCCATTAATGAATCTTGCGTTGGTGTCACGGTGGTCTACTAGGCTACCCATGAGTCTGTCTCTCTCTGTAATACTTTACTCTGATTCAGATATTGTTGTATAATGACCGTTAAACTGTATAATTAAGCGTTGTCCTTGGCAACTGTGGACTTACACTGCAATTTTCCCTGACAGCGCTCCACACACTTTGTTCTCACATAATAATTACACCTTGAATTAATATTTCATGTCCAGTTATTTATTGTGCATGTAGCGGTGTAATAAGTGTGATAGTGTACAGTGAGACAGTGATTAACCCTAAAATAAACCCTGGAGTGTGAGATAAGATCCTCTTACTGTACATTGTCACTTACTGATACACCTACTGTACCAGGTGATGCATTTGAGGGTTTGTAGGCTAGTAATGGATCAGCCTGTAAAAGAACACACAGAAGCATTGGTGCTCTAAGATGTAGTCATATTTGTGACCCTGGAGCACAAAACCAGTCATAAGGGTCAATTTTTCGATACCGAGATTTATACATCATCTGAAAGCTGAATAAGCTTTCCATTGATGTATGTTTTGTTAGGATATGACAATATTTGGCAGAAATACAACTATTTGAAAATCTGTAATCTGAGGGTCAAAAAATCAAAATATTGAGAAAATAAGTTCTTAGCGATGCACGTTACTAATAAAAAATTGCGTTTTGATATATGTGCAGTATGATATTTACAAAATATCTCCATGGAACATGATCTTTACTTAATGTCCTAATGATTTTTAGCATAAAATAAAATCAATAATTTTGACCCACCGTGTATTTTTGGCTATTGCTACAAATATACCCCAGCGACTTCAGACTGGTTTTGTGCTCCAGGGTCACATTTGATTTGAGGTAACTGATCACTTGCAGTTTTCTTCACATTATTTCATCATCTCTTCAGAGAGATTAGTAAAAAGCATGGATTTCCAATCGTATCCCAATTCTGCGCTTGACAGGAACTTTGAGCCTCGTAGTCTTTATTTTTGCATCCCTGTTCACAAGGCCTTAGGACAGGGTTCTTCAGATCTGTCCTTGGAGGAACACTATCCTAAAGAGTTTACCTCTGAACCTGATCAAACTCTCCTGCCAGTGTAATGGATGTATGCCAGTAAGGGCTGTGTGTAAACCTCACTCGACTGATGCTAGAGGCTGTAGCCTTTAGCCTTTAGCCTCCTTGGTAGAGCGCCCGCCTCCCGCGCCGGCATCCCGGGTTAGAGACCCGCTCGGAACACGAACGAGTTGTGGTGGTATGGATCCGGGAGGGGTTGTAACATTGGTGCCGTGACCCGGACGGGAGTGAGGTTTAGGGGGGTGAGTGTAACGGATGTATGCCAGTAAGGGCTGTTGTGTGTAGACCTCACTCCCCTGACCTCAAAAAGAGGCGCTCTGGTGACTGACGCTAGAGGCTGTAGCCTTTAGCCTCCTTGGTAGAGCGCCCGCCTCCCGCGACGGCATCCCGGGTTCGAGACCCGCTCGGTGTGATGGTGCGGACCCGGGGGGGTTACACCAGGAATCTCTAGTAATCCCGAAGATCATTACTGAAGCTAAAATCTGCAGGAAAGTGTCCGAAAGCTGAAAAATGCTATCTAGGCAACAGTTTTCAAATGCAGCATAAATGATAACAGCAACATTTGAGTGATTCTTCTCAGTGGTCAAACACGATATGACGGTCAGCTGAGTAGTGAGTTGCAAGCGTTAATTAGTCGCATGCGATCAATTGTTTGTGTTTGGTGTGAACGCACCCTTCATTGGCGATTCGCTTCATTCTATCGCATCACAATCAGTGTGAAGATGTCTTTACAGCCAAGCCTTTAAATGTTGACTCTCTCATACGAAGCTTTTGGAAGTGATATTGAGATTGATGTTGGGGACTTGCTTTGTTCAATTAATTTGGTCTGATCACTGATCCCATACTTGCCTTTTTTGCAACAATATCCATGATAATGTAGGATATTTATCACAATATTTGTCACAATAGTGATTTATAGAGTAGGTTTATCCATTAAGATGCAACATATTCTGCTTTTAAGTTAATTGAAATTGTACACATCCAGTCTACTGAGATGCCTTCATCTGATTATTTTTCGAAGGCAGCATGAATGTATGTGATGGGCCGAAGGAAAGAAACGGAGCCTGAACGCAGATCAGATTGATCTCTTTTTTTGTTTTCCTTCTCAAATGTCAGTCCAACATTGGCTCTTGGAAATTGGAAATACGTGCCTCTACATACATTTCTGCGAAACTCAAAAAACATATACACAAATTGCTGCAGTTTCCAGTTGAAATGAACACTAGAGGCAGTGAAACTCTGACAACTTTTATTCCTTTTCACACAAAGTGTGATTTGAAGGTCCACTATTTCGATTAACAAAGCCTAATTTTAGCATAATTACTTGAAGAATATTATATTATGAATTCAAAACCATTTTAACATGCTGCGAGATTTGAAAACTGATACTTTTGAATGTGTCGTCACATGAGTTTTCTAGCTCGGTATCTCACACGGTACGGCGTTGCACTTGAGTGATGAAGAGCTCTGTTTTGAAACCTGTGAACCTATGATTTAACATAACTCAAATCTGCATAATGAAGTTAAAGATAGTTCACCCAAAAATGAAAATGCTGTCATTATTTATTCACCCTCAAGTAATTCCAAACCTGAATGAATGTGTTTTTTCTGAACACAAAGGAAGATATTTTGAAGAAAGTTTGTAACCAGGCTGTTTTGGGGCACCATTGACTTCCACAGTAGGAAAAAATACTATGATCCAGAACTGCTCTGTTTACCACATTCTTCAGAATATCTTTCTTTGTGTTCAGCAGAACAAAGAAATGCATACAGGTTTGGGACTACTTGAGTAAATGATGACAGCATGTTCATTTTTGGGTGAACTACTTTAAAATAGCACGGCTGCATCAACAAATGCGTTTTTTCACTTTTGCATTTGTTAACACTATCAGCTAGGTTTAGGGTTGGGTTTGGTGTAGGGATATTTCCAACACGATAAAGCATTACATTTTAGCGACACTCCTCTGATATTTTAATTATGAACCACTGCAATACCTACCTGAAGCAACGTAATACAAACCCAGCAATACATGCCTATACCAACATAACAAACGTGTCAGGGTCACGTATTGAACCCGGGTTTAACACTGGACTTTTAACTTTGAAACTGCCGCTAAACACGCAGTAAGGTATGCAATTACAGTGTTGCAGATACGTAATTCCAATGAGAGTGGGTTTTATCACAGATGTCACTTTTCCTCTCTATAGAGGCTGAAAACAATGGCACCCGAAAGATGCAGTTGGTGGTCATTTTTCATGTAAATGTAGGTTTATGCCCTTTTTCAACTGTTGATCTTATTTCTAGAGAGAAACTAGTATTATGTAATGTAAATATTCACTTGCTTATCATCAGAGGCCTCTGTGTTTTTATCAATAGACTTCCTTGCTGCCGCAGAAGCCTGTAAACACTAACTGAGAAGTCATTGGCTTTTAGGGCAGCCAGGTAATAAGTCAGCGCTCTTAAGTCTTAAGCGGAGTCCCAGAGCCAGGTTTGAAGAGCCCTGCCGTAACTTTCATGCTTTAAAAGGGTGCTTTAATGCTGCCCTGTTGACTCTATTCGACCTCCTATTCTATCCTAACAGTTAAAGCCAATTATATTTTCAAGTGTGAGTTTTAAATAGTCGTTTAACTTGTCAGTGTCCTGAATGTGATTTTGTTGATTTGAAAAACGTAATTCGTGGGTTTTCTGACTAGAGTCCTGCAGGTCCGTACCAGAATACATCAACAAATTGTGGACTGGACTATTGAAACTGTGACATTATAAATGACTGTGTATAAAAGCAGCGCGGTAAAACCATTAAGCTGTCATTGTATTATATCCATGCTTTCACCTTTCCTTTCTTCTCTTTCTCTTGTTTAAGCCCTTAATGCTGTATGAACTTGAGCAGTGTTGGGGTTTTATTAGCATGGTAGTTTTTTTTATATAAAGGACAGAATATTTTCCAGCAACAACATAAATATGAGAGAAAATGACTGCTATTTTTGTCATTGTATTATGCACACAGCTACAGGCAAGCAAAGGAAATGATCTCATATGAAGCGTGAGTGAATATTCGTTTGGTTTGATTTCTGACCCCTGCGTGACACTTTACATCTGTTTCAACAGTATCCATATGCATCATGTATAATATTCATTACAACATTGTTTTCAGCTATGATTTATACAGTAAATGATGGTGTTTTCCGCAAGCACTGCTTGAGATACTAATAATTGTTGTGTTGTCAAAAGTACTGATACTTTAGTACCAAGGCCATATTTAAATTGAAGAAATGTGACTATGCCAGCCTTTCTGTACATGCTGCTTTCCAACGCTCCTGTGCGTATTTGTGTGAGCGCTCTGTAAAGGTTTCTGTTAAAACAGGGCTGCGTTCAGCCCCCAAAAAACGGTGCAAGACGTTTATTAAACGGAAACGGTGGTGCGTTAAACACTGCTCTGATGACGCAAGTGTTGCAACTATGGCAGCTGAGAAGGACATTCTTTGTGTTCTTGTTGAAGAATGTTCTGAGCCTGATGAAATCAGTATAAATATGTGTTTAATACTGCAAAATACACTCGATGTTACAGTCACTGCCCTTGCCGTCCAGAATAAAACAGAACATCCCAGTCGAGTCAAGGGATTTGTGGAAACTGTGGTTCATAATTATTGTGATCCAACATTTGCCTCGTATTTCAGGATGAAAAGACAAACATTTCAGGTGAAGAACAATCCACTTCTTACCTCCGAGACTGTGTTATGATCTATGTGACCTATGAGTGATAGGCTTATCATTATCACTGTTGTTGTGCTATGATATTGTAATATTTACCATTATATAATCAGAGGAGCATAGACAAGTTTATGAACGTGTCACTCCACAATACAATAGCAAAATACATATCTATAATACATTTATGTTACATGAATCAGTGTCTAGCACACCTTCCTAAGGAGAGGATACAGACCAGAAGACATTGTAATTACTACATTATATTTAGACAGACTTAAAGAAGTTCCAGATCTATACTTGTGCTCTTATTATTTCAGTTATTTGCTTTTAATGTAAATAAACATGTGCAAACAATATACTTGCTCTTGTGAATTTGTTTTGATGTTAATTACATTTACTTACAAATTCATCATCATCATCATCATGTAGATATGCTCTGTTACTATAACATTTTAAAGATAATCTTGTATTCTAATATCTTCAATTGTTGCGTATACCGAGCTGCAGCGGACACATATTAAATGACTTCACTTGGACCCATTGTGCGAGCGGTCTCTTTAATACCGCGTGGTTTATATATGTCGCTGCTGATTGGGTTGACATTTTTGACACAGAAACCAATATCGTTCAACCCGGAAACCGTAGCAAAACGTGTGAGCTTGAACGCACCCCAGGTTTTTGCAGACTTGTAGCCAATCACAGGCATGTTTGTTGAACATGTGACTGCAGTGACCAATCAGAGGTTAGACAGAATCTGCTCAATATCTGCACAGTCACAAATCATTTCTTTATAACCAATGCATTAAACAATGTAAACATAAGATTCATTGTGCAGTAGATGGATTATTTTTATTACAATGTGAGTTTTCACTCAGTCTGTATGTAACTTTGTTCGCTTGTTGACTTGTATATAACCCATTCAACATTTAAATAAAAAATATAATTTTATTATTTTGACATACTGCTATATGGAATTAATTTTATGTCAATAAAAATGAACGTAACTTTATAAAAATGAACTGTGGCTTTATACGCAATATTTTCGCGTACACAATTTAGCAAACTATATACAACTATATTAACTTCTTATTATTGAATTGTAAATAAATATCACATTTTTAAACTGGTCAGTGTTCAATCATGAAGCCCTACAAGAGTGATTTCTGATAAACTGTCTGATAAAAAGAAAGTCATGTTTTAGAGAAGAAGAAAATCACCCACTGACGATCAAAGCTGCTACACAGTACAACTTTCTACTTCGAGGATCTTACAAATGTAGAGGAGAGAAAATACAATATTTCTCTTTCAAATGTAGTGAAGTTCAAGTCATAAGTTTCCAGAAACAGTGAAGTACAGATACTCAAACAGTACAACACTCAAGTAAATGTACTTAGTTACTGTCTGCCTCTGATATATATATATATATATATTATCATGTATATATTTTTATAGTTAAATAAAACCGTTAGAACCATGCAATTTGACTGGTTTAGGTACCGACTGCTGATATTTTGGTATTCTGACAACACTAATTTAATATATGAGGAGATGCTCACTTCACAGCTTCACTGCCGTTATCTTTTATTAGAAGCGTATTATGCAGTAAACGTCTCGGTTACTTGCGTAACCCCCGTTCCCTGAAGGAGGGAACGGAGACGTAACGTCAGAGTGACTGACTAATGGGATCTCGCCGGAGCCCAATCACCTTCGAGTGTTAACAAAACAAGCCAATGACAGTTGGCGTGCGTGTTTCATCGCCGATTCCGCTCGGTGCGGGTATAAAGGAGAGCGCGGCAAACGCACATCAGTTTTCGCTGAGGAGCCGAGACTGTGTGCCCGGCCGTACAGCGGTGGTACAGCAACTATGGCGGACGGACGTTACGTCTCCGTTCCCTCCTTCAGGGAACGGGGTTACGCAGTAACCGAGACGTTCTATCAGTCAGTCACGTTCGACGTAACGTCAGAGTGACTGACTAATGGGATCCCTTGGAAAACGCCACTATTGCTGACCCCCTCCAGTGCTCTGCAGAAGCCGGCAAGTCCCCCCACACCAGCTGGGATGGAAGATAGGACAGGGTTTAGGCAGAGATAACCGCACTGCTGTTCCGCTCAGTGGGTAGAATAACACTGGGAAAGCGTACCCCAAGTAGGGGGAAACGCTACGGAGCCACATCCCACATAAGGAGGTATCATGTGGAGATTACACGTATGGACTGGCCAAGGGCAGTACCACATACGGGAGTCTCTGAGGTAGACCCAGCCCGCCTGGGGTGAGATAGCTACACAGCAGAGAAGGCAGAGGGTTCTGCCAGGGAAGACACGGGCTCACCAAGGGGGGGGAGCCGTACCGTGGAAGAATACACATGTGGGATCACCAAGGGGGAATCACTACACATGGGCACCTAGCCCAGCACAAGGGTTGACCTTGGGCAACGTACGAGTACTGGACCTGGCGTCTGGTGCTCCGCCACACCTGACTGCCGAGGGTGCGGGAGGAACTTCAACAGGGTTCGCCGTGGGGAACTGAACTGAGAAGCAACAGGGCGCCGCGTATCCGGTCCGTGGGGAATGGCGCAGCAAGCGTGATTGACACCGAGCGGGTTTCAGTGTTACTGGCCATCTGAGACAAGTACACGGGAGGACACTGGCTCTATACGGAGATTGTAAAACCTGCAAACGTATTAGGTGTCGCCCAGCCGGCAGCTTTACAAATGTCTGCTATTGAGGCGCCGTGCCAAAGCCCAAGAGGAAGCAACGCCTCGTAGAGTGTGCTCTCACACCAAGGGGCACGGTAAGCGCGGGCCTGATAAGCCAAGACTATAGCCTCCACTATCCAGTGGGCGAGTCTTTGTTTGGAGACAGCTCTTCCTTCTGCTGTCCTCCGAAGCAGACAAAGAGCTGGTCTGAGGTCCTGAAGCTCTGCGTGCGGTCCACATAGATGCGCAAGGCACGAACGGGACAGAGCAGAGCAATGGCTGGGTCTGCCTCCTCCGGGGCAGCGCTTGCAAGTTCACCACCTGGTCCCTGAAGGGCATGGTGGGAACTTTGGGCACATATCCAGGCCGGGGTCTCAGGACAACGTGAGAGTCAGCCGGCCCGAATTCTAGGCACAGATAAATCGACCGAAAATGCTTGCAGGTCCCCTACCCTCTTGACTGTGGCCAATGCCGAGAGGAGCACTGTCTTTAGAGACAGAAACTTAAGCTCTACTGACTGCAGAGGCTCAAAGGAGCCCCCTCAAGGCCGACAGGACCGAGGGAGATCCCAAGAGGGTACCAGGTGAGGCGCGGAGGATTTAGCCTCCTTGCCCCTCTGAGGAACCTGATGACCAGGTCGTGTTTCCCCAGAGACTTACCGTCACTGCATCGTGGTGTGCGGCGATAGCGGCGACATACACTTTGAGGGTGGAGGGAGACAGCCTTCCAACCCATCCTGCAGGAAAGAAAGCACGACTGCGATCGGGCATCTACGGGGTCCTCCCGCGGGAGAACACCAATCGACGAACAGGTTCCACTTCAGCCTGTAAGCTTGTCTCGTAGACAGAGCCCTGGCAGAAGCGATAGTGTTTACTACCGCTGAGGTAGCCCACTTAGAACCTCCGCGTCCCGTCCAAGGACCATACGTGGAGATTCCACAAGTCTGGGCGGGTGCCAGAGGGTGCCTCTCTGAGAAAGTAGATCCCTCCTCAGAGGAATTTGCCAAGGAGGGGCTGTCGCGAGGAGCATCAGTTCTGGAAACCACGTCCGGTTGGGCCAGTAAGGCGCCACCAAGAGGACTTGCTCCTCGTCCTCCTGACCTTGCACAGGGTCTGTGCGAGAAGGCTCACTGGGGAAACGCATATTTGCGTAAGCCCCGAGGCCAGCTGCATGCCAGCGCATCCGTGCGAGGGTCCCTCGGACAGGGAGAAAACAACTGGCAGTGAGACGTGTCCGGGAGGCAAACAGGTCTACCTGAGCGTCCCGGCGTCTCCAATTCAGCTGGGGTACCTCGGGGTGGAGTCGCCATTCTCCCGGAAGGGCGTGCTGGCGTGAGAGCTCGTCGGCTGCACGATTGAGCTCGCCTGGGACATGAACGGCGCCGGCGACCTCAGATGCTTCTGACTCCAAAGGAGGAGATGGCGGGCGAAGTTGTGACATGCGACGGAGCGTGACCGCCCTGCTGGTTGATGTACGCAACGGTCGCAGTGTTGTCCGAACGGACCAGTATATGCTTCTCGTGTAGCAGCGTTCTGAAGCGGCGCAGAGCAAGCTATACTGCCAGCAACTCGAGGCAATTGATATGCCACTGCAGCTGGGGCCCTGTCCAGAGCCCGGCGGCTGCGTGCCCGTTACATGGCCCCAGCCCGTGGCAGAGGCGTCTGTTGAAACAACAACGTGCCTGGATACTTGCTCTAGGGGAACTTCTGCCCGAAGAAAGGCAAGATCCGACCATGGGCTGAAGGTGCGACGGCAGGACGGGTGAGTGAGACCCGGTATGTGCCGTGGTGCCATGCCCATCTCGGGACTCGTCGTGAAGCCAACGCTGAAGCGGTCTCATATGAAGCAATCCGAGCGTGATAGCGGCTGAGGATGCCATATGCCCCAGGAGCCTCTGAAAATGTTTCAGTGGAATCGCCCTCTTGCGCTGGAGAGACTCCAGGCATCTCAGCATTGACTGAGCACGCTCCTCTGAGAGACGTGCTGTGAGGTTGACCGAGTCCAACTCCCTGCCGAGAAAAGAGATCCTCTGCATAGGGGAGAGGTTGCTCTTTTCCCGGTTGACCTGAAGCCCCAACCGGCTGAGGTGCCCGAAGGGGAGGGCCTACTGGTATGCTCACCCTTTGTACGCAAAGCGGAATCGAGGGAGTAAGCCCTTAGCGCGAGGTCCGTCGCTGTGCGCAGTTCCTGCAACACACCTGGGTCAGCATCACCCTCGTGCAGCTGTTTCAACGCCTTGGCCTGGTGGACCTGTAGGAGGGCCATGGCGTGCAGGGCGGAAGCGGCCTGTCCAGCAGCACCGTAAGCCTTGGCCGTTAGAGCGGACGAGAACTTACAGGCCCTGGACGGAAGGCGTGGATTACCCCTCCAGGCGGCAGCGCCCTGCGGGCAAAGCTGCATGGCAATGGCGGCCGAATGGGGACCTCCACATACCCCTGGGCCGCTCCGCCGTCGAGGTGGTGGTGAGGACGGAGGAGACACTAGGCCTGCTTCAGGCAGAAAAAGGTGCCTTCCAAGACCTAGTCACCTCCTCATGCACTTCCGGGAAGAACGCGGAACCGGGCGGTTGCCAACGCTCGCCTGCGCCCTCAGGAACCAATCATCCAGCCTCGGCGCTCGGAGAAGGCGGACGCCTATAGTGCAGCCCGATGCTCTCAGCGGCCCGGGAAAGCATAGCGGTCAGTTCTGGATCTGACTCGGCAACGCTACTCTTCCTGGACGGAGGCAGCGCAGCCGAATCGTCCTCTCCAGAACCTAGCTCATCCCCGATGCAGTGATCGAAAGCCTGTCATCTGCTGGGGCACCGAATGAGATGTTGGGCCCCGCCTGTCCGAGGACCCGCATACTCATCCGGGAACCCCAGACGGTGCGATGTGCTCGAGGAGTGAGAGGCCCGAGACGCACTCGACGGGAAGCTCTCACTGTGATCCTCAAATCACCCTGGCCCTGAGTCAAGTAGTCCTCCGTCCGGAGGAACTAGAACAGGGCAGAGCAAGGGGATACCCCCACGCCTAGCGAGGAGGTATCTGGGCGCAACATCGCTATGGTCATGTTCCCACAGTGAGAACATGACTCATCCACGAACGCTGCCTCAGCGTGCCTAAAGCCCAAGCACGAGGGGCAGCGATCGTGACCATCAGATGAAGTCAGGAACCGACCACATCCAGAAACGCACGGCGGAAGCCATCTTTAAAGACGCCCGTCGCTCGTGGAGCTCTTTTAGATTTGCTCTTTAGTTGAAAAACTCTCTTTCAGCAGCGCTGAAGCGCCGAGGGAGGTAGCAGCGTGATCGCTGCTTCGCGAATCCAGCACTGGACAGCAACCTCCGCTGACGCCGTAACACCAACGCTGTAGTCTTGCTTTGCAGACACTCAGAGATTTGCAAGGCTCGGCCCGGCGAAAGCTGATGTGCGTTTGCACGCCGCTCTCCTTTATACCTGCACCGCGGGCGGAGTGCGCGTGGCGAACACGCACGCCAACCGTCATTGGCTTGTTTTGTTAACACTCGAAGGTGATTGGGCTCTCCGGCGAGATCCCATTAGTCAGTCACTCTGACGTTACGTCGAACGTGACTGACTGATAGGGAACTGCTCTTACATGAGATCATCGTGACCATATTTGAAGCACTGTACTGTATATCATGAGTTTGTTGGCAGTTTCTGCACAGCTTCCTCAACAGTGAGCTGAAGCAGGTCACCTGTTCTAATGCTGTAACGTGTGCTGAGTCCAGCAGAAATAACTGGAGTACACAGACAGATGAGCTGCTCTCTGCACATAAGCCCTTACACAAAGCAAATTAATCTCTTCTCTTCCTGCAGTTCCCTCATAAACCTTCCTCTCTCTACACTTGTTTAGCTG
Organism: Gymnocypris eckloni scoliostomus; assembly: GCA_027564155.1. Classification (NCBI taxonomy): domain Eukaryota; kingdom Metazoa; phylum Chordata; class Actinopteri; order Cypriniformes; family Cyprinidae; genus Gymnocypris; species Gymnocypris eckloni. The sequence continues at coordinate 28,609,211 of CM050414.1, forward strand.
CACGCTGACAAAATATTTGCTTCACAAACCTGTAAATTACAGCGTTAGACAGCAACAGTGCCATATGCTGTCATTAAGCATTGTGCCGTGACACTGCGAACAGAAAAATGGATGTGTTTTATAATTTACATGGAAAAAACCTCTGAATAGCCTCAGGAGTCACAGGAAAACGCTGCTTTTTGAGAATAGAAAAGCAAGTCTAGTCAAATGGAGATTTCTAACGTCTCTCCGGCCCTGAAAATAGAGATAATGTCACATGCCCATGTTTTATGTAGTAGTATTTATTTAGAAAAGTGTTGTGTATTGTGCGTGTGAGTGTTTCTGAATGCCGGAGATGTGTTTTGGTAGAAGACAGGGTTTTGTGATAAGATTTTCCACAGTGAGCAAGGGTCTAAATGTGCTGGATAATTCTGTTGGTTACAGACAGCTAGCTGAAAAGAGCTGAATGGATTTGGAGCTCTGGGCTTTAAGAAACACAACAACACACTGTACAGTCAGTGACACGCTCAGATAAGCAGCTGTGTGTGTGTGTTTGCGTGTGTGTGTATTTGCGTGTGTGTTTGCGTGTGTGTGTATTTGCGTGTGTGTGTGTGCGTGTGTGTGTTTGTGTGTGTGTGTGTGTGTGTGTGTGTGTGTGTGCGTGTGTGTGTGTTTGTGTGCGTGTGCGTTAAGTTGTTTATGCTACATCGTGGGGACCGAATGTGACCCTGGAGCACAAAAGCAGTGTTAAGTCGCTGGGGTATATTTGTAGCAATAGCCAAAAATGCATTGTATGTGTAAAAATAATGTATTTTTATTTTATGCCAAAATTCATTAGGATATTAAGTAAAGATCATGTTCCATGGAGATATTTAGTACATTTCCTACTGTACATATATCATAACTTAATGTTTGATTATTAATATGCATTGCTAAGAACTTCATTTAAACAACTTTAAAGATGATTTTCTCAATATTTAGATGTTTTTGCTCCCTCAGATTCCAGATTTTCAAATATTGTCCTATCATAACAAACCATACATCAATGGAAATATTATTTATTCAGCTTTCAGATGCTTTCAGCTTTCA